>PPJX02000051.1:0-107332 GCA_003705915.2 Lipomyces lipofer | reverse complement strand
GATTTGCCGATATCGTGACGTTTCTGCCAATATAATATCGGCAAACCAGAGGCTCGACGATAAATATCGTCAAACGGCAATCGTCAGACATTAGGAATGCCGATATCGTATCGTCGACGATATCGTATCGTCAATATCGGCAATATCGCCAAAACGGCAACAGCCCTAAACCCTTTACCTAATGACATTCTACCTAGCCCTCCACACGGCAGAATGTGAAAATGTCGATGATGCTTGTGAAGCGACGAGGGCCGCGGTAACGGGACCGCCGAACACGCTCCCGGCTAGGTGTGCAATCTAAGCTGAACTCCCGTGCGGCTGGCAAAGTTTTGAGCCGCACGAGCGTGCTCTATATTACGCCTGTCTCTTGCTTGAGGTATACTGCGTCATATGCGCGTAAGCTGACCAAAAGTTGCGGCTTACATCACGAAGTTTGTTCGTACTAGTAATGCCCTTACCCCTATGCGGTAGCAGTCTCATAACTAGAATCCATTAACGTGCGCCTTCTATTTATATCAATTGAGAAGGCCGATCAATAGCGCGACGCTGGTTTCTGCAATCCATGATCTAATTGACTGCAACTGGCATTCAGATTAATTCTATTCGCTGCATTTCACCGTACTCGTTTGGGGGGGTGGACTGCTTCGCCTGACCTCACAATTGTTCTACGAAATGCAGGCCTTCCGCTCAATACCTCTAGTGCTCGTATCTCTTCTCATTCTAATAGCTTCACTACAGACTACGGCAAGCAAACCACGTACGATCAGTAATCGTCGACATCTAGGCAATACTTTTAGCGTGGTACGACTCTTATCCATATGCGTACCTCTTGCATCAGCAGTAGAACAGCCTGAGCCAGAGATCCCAGTTGTTGGCGTCAATGATGGTCTAGCGCCAGAGATCCTCAGTACTAAACGGGAAGATAAGAAAGCTCCTGTAGAAGAGGAACGTGTGACTAAGCCAATACCGTTTCTCGACGACGGAGAGCTCAGGACGGAATCGGACGTTATCTCAGACACCGTCAACTCTGACTTGCAAAGCGAGTCGGACAAAGTAGAAACTGACGCAGCAATCAAAGCTGCGGAGTTCACATATCCCACTGAGGCAGATCAAGCGAAGGAAGCGTTGCAGAATGGGCCACAGACGGATGACGACGTGAAGGAAATCGTCGAGAACAAAAAAGATGACGGTGAACAGAAAAAGGCGGAAGTCAAGCCCGAGTCTAAAGCGTCATCGCTGAAGTCGTCGGCGTCAGGGCCCCCACCAACCCCGCTGGCACCAGTACCAGTTGAGGCACCAGTATCCGTTAAGCGCCATGCACCACTTCCCGAGGAAGTTGTTCCTGGGCTTGCATACTTCCCCAATCGCCGTGAAGCGCTTCCTCTTGAGTGCATGCGCCGCGAAATTGATAATGGCGAGCATATATCCGATGAAGACTCTGGGCGAGTCCTATATGACCCGTTTCCTCGCTGTCGAGAGACTGCTGCTCCGATCTCGTTTCCATTTGGTGTGGATTTTGATAACTTCAACTGTACGATCTCGCTAACAGACGAACTCTACCACTTGTTTCAACTCTACGTCCACCAAGATTCCCCGCTGTCTTGCCGAGTGCCCGCGAGGAGTGGGAGTAAAGGTCTCTACGCCCCATTAGTTCTCTCTATTCAGGGAAAGTTGGAGCAATCCCATCTCGACATAGCGACAAAGATGAGTATGATATTCACTTACGCCGAGGAACACGGCAAAGGCACGCCAGCGAACGTGACATCGGCGATGGCATTCCCCATTGCACCAAGTAACACCACGCGAATCATCATCGGCGACGACTTGACGTTCCAATTCAACGTGCGGTGGTTCCCGATCGCGCGCGTACCGAAGAGGACGGACAGGGACGTGGTTTCCTTTGTGACGGTGAGCTACAGCATCGGTTCCGCGGTCGTGGCCTTTTCTGTGGCGGCGTTTTATTTCCTGGTCGTTGTGTTTCCGCAAAGAGCGCGTGCAAGGTCAAAGATGCGGGCGGCCATTCAGGCCGGGTTGGCGCCGGATTTTAGCATATTTGGAGGTGGAGGGTTTGGCGGGAGTAATTCGAAGAGAGATTAAGCAGAATAGAGGGAAGGTCGTGTGAGTTGTATGATATTGCGGAAAGCATTTTCTGATTTGAGAGTTTTCTTGTATAGTAAATGACTGTAGCTAAATACGCATTCGCTTGAATGGCGGGGATAGGGGGTAAAAGGTTCCACTCTCATTGGAGATGCATTAGATACGACAACAACTATCATCATCAAGTAAACAAAATTTTTACTACTAAACAGTCAACGCATAATGAATACCATTGTATCGTACAGCTGTTGTACAATTTAACTATCTTACTCCTTCCTAATTCTTTTTCTGCAGCGCCTGTGAAATTTTCCAATAGAACTGTGCGGCCGCACTCCGCATAAATGTCAAGGGCTCGGTGAAGTAGTCTGGTAACAGGGACATCAAAAGCTCATCGCGCTGCTCCTCAAGCAGCGGCACAAATGTGACTTCAGTATCCCCATATCCGCTGCCATTTCCGCTCGATGATCCCATGTCATTAGCCGCCCGCGGTATCAAAAGTTTATAGTGAAAAGCACCGTTTCGTCCTGTCTGGAGACAATCATACACGACCTTGTCACCTTCCGTGCGCACATCTCGCACAATCAACCCACTCAAGTCCGAGAACAATTCCTCTTTCAGCTGCGCCAGTGAGCCGTTTGTCCCGCTTCCTCCTCCACTACCACTCTTTGCTAGCAACTTGCTCTGCAACACCGCATTCTCCTGCTGCAGCTTCTGGACCGTTGCAGCCATGTCCGCAATCTTCTCCCCTTCCTTCTCGACCTGGTCCATCCGAATCGACATCCCCTGCATCGTTTTCGTCCGCTCCGCAAGCTCGCTCCGCAGAGCCTGAATTAACTCATCTGCGGCGGCAAAGCGACGCTCAGCGGAAGCACGGTAGGACGAAAGGGCGATCTCCGCGTCTGTCTCGCGCAGTGCGACCAATTTGGCGAAGCGCATCTGCAGGGCTGCGTACTGTGATCTGAGGGCTGGGTAAGAGTCGTAGTCATTGTTTTCGTCTCCTGAGTTGTCAGAGGGCGCATAGTCACTGACTGCGCCTTGGGTTTCGGGAATGAATGCTGGTTCGGAAGGAGGCTTCTTGATGGTAGTTGACATAGTAGTAGTAGAGTTGGATTGCTTAGCTTGTGGTTTCGCCGCGGCTTGTTTGGTGATTTTGGTATTTATGGATGCTGATAGCGGTGCAGATGTAGTTGAAGCCTTCGATTTGCTCGCAGCCTTGGGTGGTGCTACGTAGTTCTGTTAGAACATTGCACTAACAGAAAAAAAAGAATAATAATTATCGTGCTCACGTTTTTGATTTTCCTTCTCATCTTCCTCACTTTCATTTTCATCCCGCACATCTTCCATTTTCACATCCTTATCGACCTTCCGCTTGTTCGCCGTGCCAGCAGCATCTTTGGTCGTCTTCTGTGCCGTTGCGGCCGCTCTCCCCCCGGCCGAGTTCTTCACGACTGCAACCTTTACCGGTTTCACAACCTCCTCGTCGACTTCATACTCATCACTCGAAGAAGCGTCGTCATCTGTGCTATTTACAAGCGCGGACAGTGATGTCATCGATCCGGCTGCTCGTGCGGTGCTACCCTTAATCCTTCCTCCCGGTTTCGCGGTTGCACTTTTCCTACCGGCTGTTGTGGTAGAAACGGTGGTAGTAGTGGCAGCAGTTTCGACTTTCTTCTTTGCCATCGTCGGTTATAATACGTAACCTGTAATAGCCAGTTGCTGATTTTTAACAAATTTGGCCGTTGCGCACCGTGACGGCATTCTGGGACGCGTTTGTTTGTTTTGGTTTCGATTTTTCTTGTAGGGTGGACGCCAAGCGAATACAGAGCAGGGTATGGGTTCAACGAGAGTTTCACCAACGAAAATTGTGACGCGCGCCTTTCGCGTTTGCCAGAGTAGCGGCTTATAAACGCGACTGTACCCGCCCGAGTGCTCACTCTTCTCGTCCTCACACGTTCTCATCCATCCTCAAACGTCTCATCCATTTTTAAACGCTTCCCTATGTCACCATCACTCTCCCAGCGGTCGATGCCTTCGCCGCCGCCGTCGTCCTCGTCATCCGTCGGTTCTAAAGATGAGCTCCCGTCTTCCCCCGCCGTCTCACACTTTGCCAGCAATTTATCGCCGACACTGTCGTCCCCCAATTCCGAAGAACAAGCGTACCTTGACCTCTGCTCGCAAATCCTCGCCACCGGTGCCTGCCGCCCCGACCGCACGGGCACGGGCACCATCTCTCTCTTCGCCCCTCCGCAAATGCGCTTCTCCCTCCGCGACGACCGCTTCCCTCTCCTCACTACCAAACGCGTCTTTCTCAAGGCCATCATCCACGAGCTCCTCTGGTTTGTGTCTGGCAGCACCAACGCACTAGACCTCGCCGCGAAGGGTGTCCACATCTGGGACGGCAATGGCTCGCGGGAGTATCTCGACAGCATCGGGCTCCCGCACCGCGCTGTCGGCGACCTCGGCCCCGTGTACGGCTTTCAGTGGCGGCATTTCGGGGCGGAGTACGTTGACGCGCAGACGGATTACAGCAACAAGGGTGTCGACCAACTCGCAGAGCTGATCTGGAAGTTGAAGAATACGCCGTACGACAGGCGATTGGTCCTCACGGCGTGGAATCCCGCGGACGCAAAGAAAATGGCTCTGCCGCCGTGTCATATGTTTGCCCAGTTTTATGTGTCCTTCCCTGACGGTTCGGCGAGGCCAGAACTGTCGTGCTGTCTGTACCAGAGGTCCGCAGATATGGGATTGGGGGTACCGTTTAACATTGCGAGCTACGCGCTGCTGACAAAGATGATTGCCCACGTGTGCGGGATGGACGCGGGCGAGTTTGTGCATACTCTGGGAGACGCGCATGTGTATCTCGACCACATCGACGCGGTAAAGCAGCAATTGGAGCGCGTGCCGAGAGAGTTTCCGACTTTAAGGATTACAAGAGAGGTCGACAGCATTGATGGATTCGAGTTTGAGGACTTTGTGGTGGAGGGTTACAAGCCGTATGGGAAGATTGGCATGAAGATGAGCGTGTAGAGCGCCATGAAGGGGACGGCTAGTGTACGATAGATGGAATTGGTATATTTGTATTTTTAGTGGATTGTTTGGACATTGTTACTATGGGTGTTTCATTTTTCAACACAGATTCAATGAGACACCTCTATTCATTAGTGCTATGAACTGAAGTACAGATACATGCGTCTATCAGCCAGAGAACTCCGGAAGGAGTAGATTGACGTCTAAATATGACAAAGTAAAAGATACTCAACTGTTCAACAAACGTAAAATATATTGTCCTTTATTAAGAATCCATATGCCCCATAGAGTGCGAAGTAATAGAAATATATGCAGTGCCGTCACTTTTCCGAAACCATTCCGATGCCACCCGACCCAAAAACGAGCAATAAAACAAAGCTTTGAGAAGTACGAACGCAAAAAGTAAAAGATAATGAAAATATACAACTGATGCCCAGGTTCTATGTGTATATGCATCTATGTAATGCTTTCCCATGCAGAAAAAGAAAAAAGGTAAACCATCAAGTATGCTCAATAGTCATCCGGCACCATCTCGTAGCTATCCTCGATCCGCCACGGTTTTGTCTTCATTGTAGCAGCAGTAGGAGTGGCGCTTCCGCCCCATCCGCGCATGACCACCTTAAATGCACTGCCGAACGAGAAAACCTGGGAGTTCGCGCGACTGCTCTGACTGATCTCGTCTGTCGGGCCGCATGCCGAGCTGCCGTCAGTGGCCGTCGTCGCAACCGACGCATTACTGACCTCACTCAACACACTATCAACACTCAACCTCGACGTTTTCTCTGTCTCTGCCTCCGCCGTCACCCTCTTCGGAAAATATCCTAGCCTACCTCGCGGGACAGCTACGACTTCAACATCGCCAACGCTCTCAACGTGCGCCCAGCCGACCAGCTCCGCGCTCTCTGGGACTCCAGGTTTCTCTGATTTGGCACCTGCTTTGGCGCGCAGATGCATCTGCAGCTGGACCCCACACTTGTCCACGGGCAGCAATAAAATACCCCTGGCATGAATGCCGTCGTGTGCCCAGAGCCTGTTTGCCGCGCGTACTGTAGCAGCATCGATGCGGTAGGTGAGTAGAATGGAAGGGAGCGTGTCAGTGGGTCGCACGGCATGGACATAAACCAAGTCTCCATCGGGGCAGTAGGTGCCGTGGGTGCTTGAGGCTGACGTGGTCGAGGCGACAGAGGTGGAGGAGCCACGGCGGTCAGTCTGAAGTTGCCAGAAGAGCTCGGCGTTTGCGGCGCGGTTGCGAGAGAGGAAGCGCAGCTGCGCGGAGGCCGAGTATTGTGCTAGGTCGTCATTGGAGTCGCGGGGGATCGTCGCCGGTGCCTCTTCGTCGTCAACGACAGCGGAGTCTAGGCTTTGTTGCTGCTGGTGCTGCTGGTGCGCGAGCGGGTCGACGACTGGGGACGTTGAGACGACAGGGGATGAGGATGATCTCCGTCTGCGAGATCGTGATCGGGGAATAGAGGATGCACGGGGGGATACCGCCACGGCAGCGGACATGATCTGATGTTTTGCTGTGCGAGTGCGATCAGAGAGAGACGAGGGGGCTGCAGGAGTTTAAAGCGTGTGAATCCGTTGATCTGATCGAATCGCCAGAAACGTAGCCGCCGCGGCGAGCGCACTATGCTCGGTTCGGAAAGGCAACCGACCCATGTGACTCAGGGCTAAGTACGCACGATGACGCATTAAGGCACCGTGCGAAAATGCCACACATTATTGCCCGCGAAAAAAAAGCTCAGACCGGCTACGTATCTAACGTGTCGCTGTTGCGGTTGCGGCGGAAGTGGGGAGCGGCGAGGGCATGTCCCTCGACTCAGGCTCGACTGCAATTCTAACGACCAAATTCTGGCTGGACAGCGTACTTCGGGTTTTGCGACGCATATCGAATAAACACGACAACATATATGTCATTAGATAAGTCATTAAAGAGCTATACATTATTATTGCACTATATTTTGCTCTGATACGTCGGATGTGTTGTACTCTCGGACCGCCGGCCCCTCCCAGTCTAAAAACATCAGCAAGCAGTTGCTCTACTGCAGGAGCTCCTATGTGGGATTGGGGCTCAGCATCTAGAGCCCAAGGACCTGGTGGATGATTATCTCAACGTCAACAATGTATTAACAATGCCTTATGTCCATATCTCGACGTATTTGTAGTGGTATACTTGGACGACATCCTGGTGTTTCAGTCCGACACTAGCAAGCCACATTAGCCAAGTCAAGGTAGTGTTAAAGTGTCTGTTAGACAATGGGTTATATGCGAAGGCCGAAAAGTGCGAATTCCATGTTCGCTCAACCGAGTTCTTAGGGTACATCGTCTCTGATCGCGGGATTGCGATGGCCAGAAAAAAAGGTCGACGCTATTACCTCGTGGCCCGTCCCACAGACCACCAAAGACGTGCAGGCCTTCCTAGGCTTCGCAAACTTTTATCGACGTTTTATCCGTAATTATTCCCGGTCGCTTCGCCATTGTTCAAGATCTCACACGGCCCTTTCCAGTGGACGCCTCCTTCTCAGTTAGGCGTTCGATGCTCTCAAGTCTGCCTTTATCTTGGGCCCGATCCTCCGGCATGACCCCACTTCGCGTTGCATCGTTGAAACTGATGCCTCCGACATTGCAGTTGCTGCTATCTTCTTGCTGCCTGATCCCGATGGTGTCCAGCATCCTGTTGCTAAAAATTATCCCCGGCCGAATCAAATTATGACATTCACGACAAGGAGCTGCTCGCGATCGTTCTCGCGTTCGCAGAATGGCGTCATTATCTCGAAGGCACTCCGGAACCAATCCTCGTTCTTTCGGATCACAAAAACTTTGAGTATTTCATGTCTACTAAGCTCCTTACTCGTCGCCATGCCTCGTTGGGTTTCACCATCAGCTGTCGACTCGGTCGGAGTGGCACCAAGTCTGATGCCCTCACTCGACACTCAGGAGATCGCCCTAAAGAGCGGGGTACCCATACCTAGTTTCAGTTACAAACCGTTCTCCAACCGCAGCAGGTTATCGCCGCTCTTACAATACAGGCACGAGATGAGACCTTTAGACCCCGAATTCTCGAGGCTCTGGCCAAAGATACGCTCGCCCAAGCGATTATACAAGATTTGCGCGAAGGCATTCGCGTGTCGCGCACACATTCACTCGCGGATTACTCCATTAATGACGATGGTTTATGTCATGACACTAACCTTTCGGTCATATCATGACTAGTTCTACGGGGGCAAATTCTTCGATGCAGCCCACTGAGTCACCCTCCCAGCGTTGGAGTCTTAGAGGGCCAACAGGAAGATATTACTTCCATGGAGGACGACGACGAAGGCATGGTACAAGCCGCCGTCGCCCACCTTCCGGTCGAAGCGGTCGTCCGTTCGACTTCCTATCGTCCCCAAGACAGGCTCGGTTAGTGTCATGACAGTTTACTTCTAGACCTTGGACTCGTCTACATCCCTAACCATGAAGTGTTAAAGTTAGACATCCTCAAAATCTTGCCACGACACAGACTGTGAATTCCCGACATTCTAACAGGAATATCTACTGCAATCCCCGAGGTCTTGTCATCACAGGCAGGTACCATAAAGTACAATTGCGGTCCAACCAGGACCAACTAGTTGCGCGGGTTCTTCCAAAGCGACTAGAGGCTCAATTCCTGATGTATCTTGTCTATATTAGACCACTTGAACGGTATAGCCCAGGCTGTCTGATTTGCCAAAGGCGGGCTGCTGAACACTCGTTTGATAGGTCCTCAAGGTTAACAATAATGTCCCTGATTTGGAACTTATCGCGGTACCGCTCAAACATGCGGACCTTATCCTCCGATTAGGTTGGCTCGACATGCACAACCCTGAAATTGATTGGCGAAAACGGACGTTGGGATCGACATGGCCGATCCTGGACAAGCTAACAGTGGAGCCACTCCCCGAATTACGAGAGGTGCCGACAGAATACCACGACCTCGCCGAAGCTTTCCTAAAAAGTAACGCCGGTCAACTACTGTCACAAACAGGGGCAACGGCATCCTCCAAGTCGGAGTAGTCTAGGAGTTCTTCGTCTGAAAAATGGTGCATTTTAATAAATGCGTTTATTGTTATTTTGATAAGCTTTTGTTGCCCCTGTTTGTGACATGATAGCGATACCTGGTTCAGACGATCAGGCATCTAGTTCTACGGGGGCAACCTCTTCGATGCAGCCTACTGCATCATCCTCCTCGGACCCCAGCGTTGGAGTCTTAGAGGGCCAACAGGAAGATATTACTTCCATGGAGGACGACGACGACGGCATGGTACAAGCCGCCGTCGCCCACCTTCCGGATCGAAGCGGTCGTCCGTTCGACTTCCTATCGTCCACAAGACAGGCTCGTGGAATCGGTGCGTAATTTTCCTGTTCCCACCACAGTTCGGGAGTTACAGTCGTTTCTCGGGCTCTGCAATTACTACAGACGAAGAACTCCTAGACTACTCCGACTTGGAGGAGGCAGTTGCCCCTGTTTGTGACAACTACCGCCTCGACGTATATATGACCACAGAATTGAGCTCCTACGCGATACGACACCACCAAGCTCTCGCATCTATGCACTATCTGACCCCGAAGTTAGGTCTATGGCTGGATCTGTGTATGGAAACAACTCCAAAGTCCTACTGGCCTACAAGCAATTCCTATTTGCTGGACACTGAAGCCCGTTTTACAGCAGACGCCCTGAGAACCATACTGATGAAAATAAGTGCCCAGGAGAAGGAACTAGTCGCAAATTTATCATTTCATGACCTCCGACAGGCACTTGTGGCATTCCTTAGACAAACACACTGAGCACTATGCCATTGGGGTCAATGAAATAAGTGATGAGGCTGCAGACCTTCAGGCTGAACACAGCACTGACACAGCGTCTCGTCAGTATGCAGTGTGTCATGACATGACCGTTCGCCTCTATCGTTCTAATACAGCTCGTGCTGCTACTTATGCTGACACTCCTGCCAGTGCGCTTTTCATTTTATTACCTACCGTTAGGTCTTCTCTATCTCCTGTGTCGTCACAGCCTCAGAAGACGTCGCCGTGTTAAGGAACAGTGCTAGGTTTTACCTTCAGGATCCTTTGTTTTCCCAGTGGGTTTTGTTGTTTCCTGGAGGGTTTCCCACACCCTGTCCAAATGGATGTTTCTTAATCATCCTTATAGCCTATCTTCTCTTATTCTCAGCCACGATTATGATGCTCCACACCCCACTCGTGTCTTAAAGGGGGGGGATGTCATGATATGACCGAAAGGTTAGTGTCATGACACAGTGGGTACAGCAGATATACCCCAGACATTGCGACCAATTTCGTCTCTTTATGAAGGTATCTTCAGCGTTGCGGGCCTTGCTTGGTCTATATCCGGGTTTCAGTACATCAGCAAAGCGGGTGTAAAGGCTTGGTTGTTGGGTTGGTTTCGATGGACTGTGAGGAGCACGTGGGGACTTACGGGTTGTTATTGTTGACAAAGAAGATGAGAAGAAAGAAGAAAGTACAACGACGGGAGAGCACGGCAAACCAAGGGAGCACGCAGGCAATCCAAACCCAGCATACGTACAACACGTTGAACAATACAATACAGATAACGAATCAATAAACATATATATAAAAACCTGCCCCGAAATACAAACAAACCACGTCCTCATTTAGCGGGCCTCCATTGTTCCTCCATCCAGCTTAACTTGTCCTGCGAGCTCCAGCTCAAGTGTCTCCTTGACAAGGGTTTCGAAAAGACGATACCTACTTTGCCCTGCCTGTGAGACGGGAGTGGACAGGAGTGCCGGACGTGAGGGGAAGTGGCTAGTCTCTGGCGGCATCGGCGAAGCTAGTGCCGCGACAATTGAGCGAGATAATGGTCAGATGGTCATTTATTACTTTAATTGTGTCCTGTGCAATGTTGGCATTCAGTGTGGCGACCAGTTTGGTTTTGTGGCAGAAGGGGACGAAGTGGTAGATCTCGGCCAACACGAAAAATCAACTGGGAAGGTCGAGAGGACATCACTTTCGAGGGTGAGGACCGATTGTTCCGCTTGGACGCGCCCATTGGGACCGGGAAAACACACGCAGTGAGGGAGTACATGAAGTTGAAACCTAGACTGAGGCTATAACGTTTCGTCACGCCCTGGCCCGATCGATACTTGTCTCGTGAGCTCGAGCTCAAATGCTACCTTGACAAGAATTTCTGGGCTCAAGAAACTGATTGGAGCCGGGTGGTCATTTGCCTAGACAGCATCGCGAAACTGGGCCAAGACGACACCTATGACCTCGCAGTTATCGACGGATGTGTCTTCGTCCAGTATCACTTTCTGGCCGGGACTATCACGACCACCCTGCCAGATGTCATGCGTACGTTCAGGAAGATCCTCACTGACACGCCGAGAGTGATAGCAATGCAACACCGGATCCCAGGGACCACCATTGCGTTCTATATGGACTGCATGGGACTCCCAGCTGGCTCGCCGACCATCCTCAACGGAAGGTCAACTCCCCGGTTATCCTGCATCCTATGCAGGTATTGACATCTCAGAATGGTTTGCGGATCCTGACGGCGCACCTTAGCTGTTATGTCAAGTGGTGGAACACTGACAACAACAGAACCGACATGCCCATTGTCGTTTTCACGACCAGGGCAAGTCACGCAGGATTGCTGCTCAGCATGCTGCGGAAGGAGGCGAAGGATCGGTTTGGCCACCAGGCTGAGGCGCGCATTAAGGGAGTATGGGCAGGCATCCAAGACGACGATTGGGTGAAAGAGTTCCTGGAATATCCGAACTCAGAGGTCGACGATGTCGATGTACTCATCACGACCAGCGTGCTCCAGGCTGGACACAGTTTAGACCGATACTTTCGAGTATCTTTCGACTTCCTCTTTCGAGGTGTGTTGTCGTTCCGCGAGGAACTCCAATTCACCTCAAGACTGAGGTACATTGGTCGTGATGACATGGCAAAGTATAAGTTCGGGTGGATAGCCAGTTGTGGAGTTGACTCGCGCCGTGCCGGACAGCGCCGCATCCGGCTCGACATCGAGCAGGCATGGGACCCCAATGGCTGAAGGGCCGTTGTTTCCCGCGCGGTGCACTTTGCCCGCCGACCTGTCGAGACAGAAGTTTTTTCAGGACTTTCTGGCCCCTTTCAGGGGTCAGTTCGCTGCAGTACGGGACAAGTCTATGGCGGCCTGGTAGCTTCAAATTTCCCTATCAAGTCTGAACTCTGGAAGGTTGCGTCGGTTTGGTCTGCACGTTTATCCCGTTCAATGGCATAACTTCGTTGTTTGTGCGCTCTGAGACGTTGACCACCATTGTCATCCTCAGGTACATCACGGACGACTACCGATATGGGCATTGGGAAATCCTGTTTGACGATGCTACCTGGTCTAACATAGAGACCGCATTCGTTCGACTCTTTCGACTGCAGGAGTAGCGTTGTCGGCGTGTAAGAATTGGTGGGGAATTTCTTTTCGTTCTTTGTACATAATTTGACCATCTTTTATTTTTGTTTATTTTGTTGTTTCGTTAGTCTACACATCGGAGGATGAGGAGATTTATTGAAAGTTGTCTTATATCTGATTCCGTGATCTGATCTCGTGATATTATGTATTGAGGGCGACATTCTCTGGAATAGCGCACAAATATATGTGACCAAACCCACCAACTTGGACAATTGAGCTGAATTTATTCGTCGACGCAAACATATCTCTTCTCATCCCCACCGTGGCATCCTATTTGCGAGATGATTCGTATGCGTTGAGCCGACGATTAATAGTATCACCTTCAATTTTCATCATGTGGCTGGCTATTTCCAAGCCTCCATAGCAGCGAGCTTCTCTATTTCTCCGCCAGCTTCTAACCGAAATTGTTTTTTCGTGCCTAGGCTTTTGAAGTACAATATTTCATTTCATAATCAAAAACGAGGAATCAAAATTTCACCACCAACTAACAAAAATTAACCCAAGCAATCGGTATCTGATTAAATTCGACAAAATTTGTTGCGGACATTAGATCTAATCAATGGAATTTGCTCGTCAGCACGCGCGTATGCTCAACTGTTCGGATCTTCGTCTCGGCGAGATACTGCACGGCATTAATGCACAGATATATGAACGACCCCGCTCCTCGAATAATTGCCAGCACCGCGACAGACCAAAGAATGACTATCACACCCAGTTAGCAATGCTGTCATGTAAACAATCACATATTCAAAGACAATTGCGATACTTACAAGCCAAATATCCATTCGACCCCGTCTGCGTCACACCATACGCCTGCGTAACAACTTGTGCAAGCACCGCATTGGCAACCATCCACACCAACACGACTCGCGTTCTGATTCCACGGTAGTAATCCTCCTTCTTGGTATTCTCGCTCGGTCCGTCTAGTTTCACGACCTGTTTCCGCTCCCTCAAGTTTGCCAATGCGTCCTCGTATCCCGAGTCGATATCCAGCTGCTCGGATGGCATCTCGACCTCAACGACGTCCTTGCCTAGTCCGCTTTTCACGATCGCCTCACCCAGGTCATTACTGACTTCGTTGTCACCTTTGGTACCCCAACTGACGTCGTGAGTATTGCAGAAAGCATAGACCTGCAATGTGCAGATATAAGAAGGCATCAAGAGAAAGTACTGTAATGCACTGGTAAACAAATGCCATGGATCGAGATACAGGAATGACATAGTAGTGTACAGGCCCAGAGTCGATAGGATCGACACGACCATGTTCATGAACGTCTTTTCACCATTATCGTCGCGATTTCGGATTGCTATAACAATATAGTAGACACCACAGAAGCTGCAATACGCAGTGATGATACCGAACAGAATCATGCTTGCGGCAAACAGGTTTCGTGCACCTTGAGGGCGATTTCCTAGACAGATGATGAATTGCGCGGCAATCAGGATCGTGCATAGAATCCTCAAAATCACGAAGATATAATGTCCACCGCTGTGACCAAACGGATCCACCGCCGGATCGCTCAAACTCCCCGCAATAAAATAGAACGTGAGGTAAAAGTTCGCCAAAGAGAAAAATGTAAAGAAAAGACTCAAAAACTGGTATAAGAACTCGAAATGTAGCATCGCCTTGCGCATCACCGAATGATCCGTCTTCCATATTTGACTGAAATGAATCTGAGCGTATATGG
Organism: Lipomyces lipofer; assembly: GCA_003705915.2. Lineage (NCBI taxonomy): Eukaryota > Fungi > Ascomycota > Lipomycetes > Lipomycetales > Lipomycetaceae > Lipomyces > Lipomyces lipofer. Next base: position 93,067 of record PPJX02000051.1, on the reverse strand, counting down.
CAGCGAAAAGAGCACCATTGAGCCATCTTCGACGCTGGCTCACAAATTCCGGAATTGCATCTATGTCAGTCAGAAATGATTTTAAAATCCAATTTGGAGAGACTTTACCTGGAACGTCGGTCTCTCCGGTACAGGACTTCACATGCTTCAATATCCATTTCTCGCCTCTTTTAGCCACCAGTTCCCAGCAAAGAATTCTGTCCTCCGCGAGATACATATTCGACGTGAACACGTCTGCGTCTTTGCCAGTCAATTTCTCACCCTTGAAATAAGACGCCAGTGGACCATTCCCTTCGATATCATTTTGCAGAGCGATGTATCTATATGCGGACAGGGCTCCCGGGAGCACAGTGATGTACCCAAATACACTTTCCATAGGCTTGTCAAGTATATTCGACATTTTGTACTCGAAGTTCTGTGCAGCGACAATTGGGTTAAGCAGGTTCCGCCATCCTTTTCCCTTCATCGCCTTGACTTCACCGCACGCACCCCCGACGTTGGAGTCCTGATCGAAAGCCTTCCAGAGATGATAGAGCGACGTGTTTCCAGGCTTTGTTCCGACGTCGAGAAGAATACAAACATTGGGCTTGAGAATTGGACAGAACGCGTTAAATAGCCATCTGTGTGAGTTAAGCTTCTTCGCGTTCTTCTCCTTCAAGCAAAGTAAGACCTGAACTGGTACGACTCCCTTCTCCGCGCCCTTGAACTTCAAGTCTGAGTCCAGAGAGATTTGTGTTGTGTATTCGTACAGATGAGCCGTGACCTCCTTACCGTTGACCAAGTTCTTCGCAATTCCGTCCTGGAAAATACCCATAGCAGCCAAACAATTTAGGACTCTCGGGTTAATCTTCTTTCTTCCATCGGCAACAATCACGACCACGACTTTTTTCCACCCATCTTTGCCCCACACACGACTCTTTGAGCGAGAGCACAGATGCGCAATGTTCTTCAAGACAGCGTGCATCGTTCTGGTAAAAGAAATTTCGTCCTCATTGTACATCGTAATGCAGATACATAGTTCTGTCTCGCGATCATTATTGACGGGACGCAACGTGAATCCGCTATTCATGAAGCCGTCGGGGTCGCATGTGGCCGCTGTGTAGCGCATGTATGTAAACTCATCATTGTCTCTTCGGGGAAGGAAACTGTAGAGCTTGGTGGGAACAGGACAGTCAAGCACCAAGTTGCCTCTAACTAGTCGGACTTGCTTTCGCGCAATAGACCTGTGACGGCGAGGCTGAGCGGCGAATGGAACTGCGTCAAAAGCGGGACTGCCTATAGAACCCTTCTCGTCTGTAGTAGTGAATGAAGCCATGTCGTCATCTTCCACGACGGTGTACCCAGACGATGACCGGATTGATGAATCCTTACCTGACGTGTACGAGGAAGTTGATGAAGACGCGTACTCTTTATCATCAACTTCCTCACTATTGTTAGTCACGCTGACAGAGCTATATCGGCCACTTCTGCTCGGTGGTGCCAATGTAACTGGGGCCGGAATCAACGAACGAACAGGCTCTTTTGGTGTCGCAATCTGCCGGCCTAGTACAAAACTAGTTGAGGAGACACTTTCTGACTCTTCGTCGTCGTCATCATCATCATCATCATCCAAATTCAACTTCCGCAGAGTATTATTAGCAGCAGGAGATAACGAAGACGAAGCGATATTAATAAGCGCGTCGGAGTCTCTTCTCCTTTGAAGCTCTGCAACAGAAGGAAATGCCGGCGGAGGTGGCGATGATGGGCCGATCTGCTGTTGTCTCCCAGATCCCGCCGCTGGCGGCACAGGAAGAGGTCTGATCCCCGAATTTGACGGCGCATAAGGCGAGTGCGGGTGGACAGGACTACTTGCATTACTCGGAGAGGCCATTTCGGGAGCCTCCATATGTACTCTGGATCGCGATGACTCGATGTGTGCTCGAGACGGAGACGATATTGGCCGAAGGACTGGATCTGAACCGTAGTATGTGGGAAGCTTTGTCGGAGAAGTTGTCACACCAGCGGAAATTGCGGAATCATCGGGTCCATCATTGTTTACAAATGGCGAGAGTATGCTGTTCGACGAGCGATGGAGCTTAGAGTAAGTTCTGCCGTAGGACCTGCTGGCAGAAGAGAAGGCTGACGATCGAGTCGGAGTCGACGGAGTCGAATACGGAATTGCCGGATCATCTTGAATGGCTGTTATTGAATGTCCCAGGAGTAGAATTAATGTATTGTTTACCTAATGGGACGTTGCCATATCCTGGAGTGGCATCATCAGGGGAATCCCGCACTAAAGAATAATCGCCCCGTATAGGCGGCGTTGACTGACGCATGCTAATTGTCGGTGCTGGAGAGCCGGCGACGACTGGAGTCCCGGCAGGTTCCAGCTTATCTTCGACGCTATCTCGTCTGGTGAGGTTCCATAACGGACTCTGCCTGGTTGGCGACGGCTGGTTCTGCAAGCGGCTGTACATCTGCGTGAGAGATGAAGAAATCAATTAGAATCAGAAGTCAATAATCGATTGACCCTTTTCGGCCAAACTACTGCAAACAAGCGTGGATATGTAGACTCTGAGAGCAAGAGTGAGGGAGCCAGGGACCTGGTGATGGCGGCCCCCTGCGAGACTGGCGTGGCCGCAAACACAGTCGTAAATAAACACGAGTGTTTTCGGCAAACAGTAAATAGAGCATCGCGGTCACCGCAGCAACGGATGTCAGATCTAAGCTCCCATACTGAAATATGCGCACGTAGCTCGCAGCTACTGGCCTGGCCTCTTTTACGGAGCTTATTAACCTAAACTTCATTTGCATCTTCGCTATACAGCTGTGCTTGCGGTTGTACTGCACTGGTACGAGCAACTAAATATCGTGTTTAGATATATATATATGTCCTGCCGTCGATTGTATGCGCTATTGCTAACTGCTTGATTACGGCCGCCTCTCTCATATTCTGATCGATCTCACCAGGCATCAAGTCCTATTCGCCCCTATAGTATCAAGCGCTACTACCAGTATGTCGAATTCGGTTCCGCGTGCGACAGCTCGAAGATATTAGTGTTCGAACTAGCGCCATTCGACTTACTACGCGGAACCTTGCATGCGGGGCCAGCAAAGTGAACTCTGCGTTTCCTGCTACGAGCTTGAAATGGGCCTCCTGTAGTGGTTGATCTTTACACCAGCCTCGCTACTCATACTGAACGGACGGGCCCGAAGCCGCCTATGAGTATGCCAATCTGCCGTACGCTATATTCTTCGGGATGTTTACAAATTCGACCACTGTGACGTATCGAACGATTGCCAGTATTACTTGATGCACTATTTCACAGATCTTCCGGTGCAACTCAGCGAGTGATTGGTTGATCAGTGACTATTTTTACCGCTACTGGTGACGTGCAGTCGACGTGAACGGATTCGTTTCGACGACCTGACGGTTCAGGACAATTATCGTAGATGCGATCCCGTCTTCTGACGTCGTCGCTGAGACTTTTAATGGGATATCAGATGTGATGTAGATTACAGTCGGACAAATCATCAATTGGCCTGGAACAAGTCATTGAAACCCGCCATTTCTACTCTCGAGACGTCCTCATTGACATACTCCGCAGAGACCATGTCAATCATGCAAGCTTGGAGAGTTAAGTCAAATCCGACGCTGCGTCATCTGCATCTGCGCCCGTAGCGGTAAGATTTATTGCGTCAGCTAATATCGCGTTGTCATATCATCGCAGCGAAATCGATTATGAGCGGCTGTTTGGCGGTGCTATTGGTGTGTTTTTTTACCGCAATAGTTGAATATCTTTCGTTACTTGCGGAGGACTATCAGGTGTCGGTGCGTGTCGATGTGGATGTTATGTAGTTTCCGTCGCGTCTGCTCTTCTATTAGCAATTGTAGGAAGCCGGATATATGTACTTTTTCGTGTATTGGTCACCATGAACATTTTTGTCGCTAGGTTAGATGAATTTACACCTTTATTGCTAGATTTTTTGCAGACACGATTTCTTGATAGTTATTATTTGCCTGAGTCATAGAACTTTGGAGAAACATGAGCTGTTTACGATTAGCACTTCTATCGTTGCGGCAAAAAAGCATTTCGGTTATTACGGGCCGTTAGCTTCCGCCCTTACTCGATACATCGTGAAACTTTCTGTCCGGTTCCCGAAGACAATTCCTCATGCGCAAGATTTCCACTTCTTAGTTTGACGAAAGTTCCAGCGATTTCTGTTTAATTGCAAACTCCCTCTGTGAAATTAGCGATTAAAATTAAATTCATCATTTTATTGCAGCTGTTGAACTTCAGCTGGAATCTACATCTCGCGTTCTGTGAGCCGGGGAATTTCCGAGATTTTATGAAATCGTCTCACCACTACACATTGCGACACTAAAACGATTATATGTTTCGATAGCATCATATGCAACTCCAGAATGGCTCGTCGCATCGACCGACTCGTCTCCGGAGTATTCTCTCGTCTCGTCGCTACATCCGTTCGTCTGGCACCACGATCAAGTACACTGGAAACAAGTATATGTGCCAATTCACTATCTCGAATTCGACCCAGAAGTACGTGTCTACTTCTCCGACTACATGATGCTCATAGTCCGACGTGGAGTAGTGGTAATAGGCGGATACTTCGGCAGTTGCTGAGTACAGTCGCGTTGCAGACTACGAGCGAGAGCTCTTCGGTTGGTAGAGGTGATTAAAAATTGAATTGATTTTAATACTATTTTCTTTTTGAAAGAAACTAATACAGTGCAGATCCTTTAGAGCAATATGACTATCATGTCTCTCAGGGCGTTATTAGGGACGACCACTTCCAGCGAGGGATTGTCTCCATATTGAATACGCTGTATCTAGATATTGCCAACTACAATCCACCGGTCGTATTATACCCTGATATCAACGACCTAAAGCCCAAGAAGGCGTTAGTATGTAGTATCCTATTATTGTACTTCACTTGTACAATCCCGCTGACAAAAATTTACAGTTCAGCTTTTTGTCCCGTCGTACCGGCAAAGATATTCAAAGTGTCTCAAATGTCCCCAAGGGCATTTATCTCTATGGAGATGTCGGTTGTGGCAAAACCATGCTGATGGACATGTTCTACAGCACCATTCCGACTACTCATCTCTCTAAGCGCCGGATACACTTCCATGCCTTCATGCAGGATATCCACAAGCGCACGCACGCCCTCAAAGTGGCCCACGGCTCGGACTTCGACTCTATCCCATACCTTGCCGCGGCACTGGCTGACGAAGCTCGTGTACTGTGTTTTGATGAGTTCCAGGTCGTGGATGTCGCGGACGCGATGTTGCTCAGGAGGTTGTTCGAGGCGCTGATCGGCCACGGCGTGGTGTTTGTTATAACATCGAATCGTGCTCCCGACGAGCTTTACAAAAATGGCATTCAGAGACAGTCATTCATTCCCTCCATCGAGTTGATTAAGGATCGGCTGCACGTTATATGTTTGGACTCGCCAACCGATTACCGCCGGATAGAACGGCCACACAAGAATGTATACCATTCGCCGATGGATGCGGCCGCAAAGGAGCACGCGAATAAATGGTTCAATTATTTCGCGGACCCGAGAGATCCGCCACACACCGCTATGCATAGAATCTGGGGTCGCGAAGTTTGTGTTCCGAAGGCCTCAGGGAAGGTCGCGCAATTTACATTCCAGGAACTGTGCGAGCACCCCTTGAGTGCGGCGGATTATCTGGAATTGGCGAGGAATTACCACGTGTTTGTTGTGACGGATATTCCGGTGTTGACGATGAATAATAAGGACTTTGCGAGGCGTTTTATCACATTTTTGGACGCGGTATATGAGAGTAAGGTAATGTGTTTCAAAGGTGCTTTGTTGCGAGGGATTTATAGCTGACGCGATTGCAGAGTAAGCTAATCGCTACGTCAGAGGTTCCGTTTTCGAGGATCTTCGTTGACGATGGGCCCGATGCCAGAAACTCTAAGGAGTTGGACCAGCACATGATGGATATGATCGACGACATAGGAATAAATCCTGACTCGGTCAAGAATATGAGTATGTTTACTGGTGACGAGGAGAAGTTTGCATTCGCGAGAGCCTTGAGTAGATTGCAGCAAATGTCGAGCGCGCAGTGGGTTGACGCTGATTAATAAGATAGACGCTTCTTCTGAAGGTGGATATACAGTAGAATTAGACTAGATATTGACTTGATATGGATTTCATACTTTGATACTTCCAATAATAATGGCTCTGTCGCAATTTATTTTTAGCTTCATCCGTATAGATTACATGAGATAAGCTACATACACTGCCACATGAAGTCATAAGTAATAAAAATGAATTGCCTGTTCCAAAATGCAAGTACGCGCAGAAAAACACCGAAACAAACATCATATCAAAAAAATTTTGCATCAATGCCTAAATTATAGTCCAATTGTATATAAACTACTTTCTCTATGCTCCCCAATCACGCTCGATAGACAAACATCAAAGCATCTACTGCAAGTCAGCAAATCCCAGCTCATAGACGAATCCGAGAGTGAGCTTCGCGTGTTCAGCCATGTGCTCAAACGATAACCTGTCGATAGTGTCACGGGTCGAGTGGATGAAGGGGTTCGAGTCCTTGAAGGTCGATTCGATGACAAACGCAGAAGGATAGCCAACTTTCTGGGCCGACGCGTGGTCCGAGCAAGCGTAACCGCACTCAGTCTCGACATAGGGAATGGAGGCGTACGCCTCAATTACCTTCTTGATGAATTCTGTCAGCTCAGAGTGGACGAAGTCCGTAATGACGCCGAGTGATTCGGGGGCACCAGAATCGAGGGTCTTCTTGACGAAGCCGGTCATGTCTTGCTGAAGCATGGCCGAGACGTTGATCTGGCGCTTGGCGTATTCGGAGAAAATGGCCTGCGAGCCGAGAAGACCACCCTCCTCGGCGGAGTACCAGTGGAACTCGATGGTATTATTGGGCTTGAAGCCATTCTCGACGAGAACACGGAAGGTCTCGAGGATAGTGACGGTGCCAGATCCGTCGTCGTCAGCGCCAGGGGCACCAAAGAAGGAGGGGAAGATAAGGTTAATCGAGTCTTGGTGTGCACCAACAACGACAGTGCGGTCAGCCACTGTGCCGGCGTTGACACCGGGAATGCGAGCGATCAGGGACGTCTGCGGCCAAGTGTGATGGAAGGGAAAGACTCTGATGTCGGGGTTAACTGCCGCGACCGCCTTGACAGTGTCGAAGAGCCACTTAGAACTCTCGGCTCCAGTCTGTGACTTGTAGTACCGAGTGTAGAACGAAGTGAACTGCTCAAGGTTGAGCTTCATGTTCGCGGTACTGATGTTTGCTAGAAGAGGAGTAGCCTGCTCAGCGAGGACGACGGTGGCGGGAAATGTAACGTTAACAGCAACCTTGACCGTGTCTCCGAGGTCAGCGTGATCAGTGATATCCATGAACTTCTTGCCGGCCTGCAAATAAAACATTAGTAAATGACGCAATGACTCCTCGTGCAGAAGTAAACTCACTCGCTTCAGCTGAAGCTTATCGGCCTCGGAGATCCACTGGACACCGACCTCTGTCTGGACGAGGCGGAGCTCATTCGGGTTAAAGAGGGTCTGGGTGTTATACTCCGAAAGGAGAGCCGCCGAAGCACAATAGGTGGACAGAAGAGCTGCCGCGATAGTAAAGTATCGCATTGTGAGTGTGGTGAGTGTGGTTGTGTGTAAAATTAGTATGCACTGAGATTGTGGTGAAACGGCAGTGACGGAGATATAAGCATAAGAACGAGCAGCGACGTGGAACAAGCGCTTTGTGAATGCGCCAGGCCGAGATCGCGCGACAAGGGCAGTCAGTGGTTTAGAGCGGCGAGCGCCGGGGATCACCGACGCCAGCCTTCCCGTCTGCACACATATAAGCCGCCCCTCGGCCTTGTCAGATGCACAACCACCGAAAATAAGCAAAGACGAAAACACTTCTTAAATTCAACATGCAAAACACGAACACGCTCTATAAAATCTACAGTATATCTTCGCAATCTACTTCGTCTGCCTTCCGTCCGCAGCTCCTCATTCCTCCAGCAAATCGATATTCAGCTGCCGAAGAGCGTCAACTGCCCACTGTGGATAATTCTCCTTTTTCCCTTCATGTAGAATCGCGAAGAAAGTTTTCACAAACGCCGGGAACTCGTCCCGGATAATCGCCTGCCGCGCGTTCCTCATTAGATTCAGCTGGTAGTGTACGTTATGAAGAGTTAGCATATGCGCCCCACTTGTCTCCTAAATTGCGCACACATGTTAGTCGATGAGAAGTCCTGGAATCGACAGAGCACGACATAAGAACTTGCCTTAGCAGCCAGATGGTGAATCAACGACCGAGTTATCCCCATGCCGCCTTCCTCTTTCGAGGTGCAGATCGGACATCTACAGCCTTCTTCGACCGGCCCAAAATCTGAGGCAAAGCACTTATTCCGCAGGTTAAGCACACCCTTGGCGGTGATGGCGTTGCCAAATCGCTGCCCGATGTTAGAATGTATGATTCTTTGGGCTTATACTTGAAGGCAACGTACCGCAGTTCTCGTGGGATAGACGCAGTCGAACATATCAACGCCCATTGCGACTGACACGACCATATCCTCGGCATATCCCTAGAGTTCATCGAGTCAGAAACAGATATTCCTAAAAAAAGTTCAAATTACCTACCACGCCCATGCAGTATATTGGTTTATGCTTTGGGAGTATATCCGTGCAATGGTTCACCCTAGACACGCGATTAGCCGCCGGCATTTGCATGTGGTTCGGATGTTCTTACACTGTACAGAACTCATCCTTGGCCTCGCCGCCCGAGAGCCCTCCTATAGCAATACCCGGCGTATTCCGTTCCGCCATTTCAATACAACAGGTCTTTCGTAGGTCGAGGTTAAGTCCACCTTGAATAATAGCGAAAAGGTTTTGGCGATCAGGATTTTTGTTGGCTCCTATACATCTATCGAGCCATCGTATACTTCTATGCATAGCCTGTCAAACGAATGAGTCAATTTCCCGTATAATGCCACTTAGAAGTCGCATATACTTCTTCTACTCTCGGTCCCGTCGTGAGAGTATGAACGACATCATCCAATTGCATTCTCAATTTCACGTATTAGATACCACAAGCCTCAATATACATATAATCAATACACACATAATGTCTGAGCCTATACTATTTTGTAGCTCGATTGAATGTTCTGGGGTCAACAGCATTGGCGTGCCGTCGTGAGGACTCAAGAATCGCACTCCCTCTTCTGTTATCGTGGCTAGCTTTAGCAGAGAGACCATCTGGAACCTAAGGCGTCATCAGTAAATTTCGTAGTCAATTGAAGCCTCGAGAAGGCGAATACCCGCCACTATCTATACAAAATGTTAGCTCTGACAGTTAGTTCTAACGGTAACGCTTACTCCCATACCGGTCAGAATATTACGCGACCATGACTGCAACTTATGAGCCCCCCCTATCACGTCCAGAGCCCCCTTTCCTGGCTTTAGGCCCCTGAATTCGTTATTAGCATTGAGTCATGTGTCGCCACAGGCCCACATACAAATGATACGTATTGTTCAAGCAAATATTGCATCCCAAGTCCTCCAGCTGCTCCGGCGTAAGTCCTTTCAGCGACGCCTGTGTAGCGACAGGCATGAATACCGGAGTCTCGACCTGCATGCTCCTTCGTTAGCCATAACCAAGTCTCCAAAATGTCGTCGTGACCTACTAAGCCATGAGGCAGAATCATGTTCGCAGCTCGTGCTTTCGTAGTCGAACATTGAGCAACGATATCGAACGTCAGGGCGGACTTGGCCAGGCTCGGAATAGCCGCCTGCATTCTATCCTTATCGATTCAATATTATTGCTATTGACCCTCTGCCTCAATTCCTCAGCGTTTCAGTGGGCTAATACTCTGTCTTGCACGATTCGGCGTTTCTGGGGGCGCAAATTTGAGATGGGCATCAGTTTGGGGTTGAGCCGCACAACTGGCAGTTTTAAAATTTACAATTGGAGAGTTTCTTGATGTCGTAGAAATGGCCCTTAATCTCTTTTCAATCGCGACGACAGGAAAGCTTAAGCGAATGGCAAAGAGCAATCATTAAGGAGAGTACAAATATAATAGATATTATACAATTTCCAGCAAGATACAGTACACATACAAATTCACTCACATCATGGAATATGCCTCACTTTTTATGGTTGGTTCTATCATACGACAAAGGTATCAATTTCCGCCTCTTCGTCTCGGTACCATCCTCATCGTCACCTAGCCTAACCTCCGCAGGTCGCCTGACTCCAGCCTCAGCGGCCGGTTTCTTCGCTCCCAGAGCCAACTTGAATTTGGAACCTGTCGCTGGCTGAGCGGGCTTGGCAGCGCCGATACCAATCGAAATAGGTTTATGCTCACGAACTGCCTTCGGCGTCTCCTCCTTCTTGAATTCCATTTTCACCGGCCCGGCGTCTCGTCTGAGTTCCTCCTTCTTCGGCTCAACAGACACAGACTTCGCCCGATCGCTAGCCAACGGCGTTAACTCCCGGCTCTCCTGCATAGAACCGAACGGATTCAATTGCTCTAAGAACGAATCAGCCAGCGCAGCCGCCTCAGTGTGCTCGTTATTCTTTGACTGCTCTCGTCGCTCCAAAGCAGCATCGCGCTCATCAGCCTCAATTTCGCGTGCCCTGAACGCCGCCCGATTACGTATCCATCCTGACCGGTCGCGATAATACTCTTCCAACCGCTTATCGGCCTCGACGTCATCATCCCACTCGGAGAGAAGCTTCAACATGGAATTGCGGTTATGCATATAACGCTCTTTATCCTCTTTCTCACGCCGCAGTTCACGTTCCGCTGCTGATATCCGAGACCGCTCGTCCCGAAGATAACGGCGTTCGCGCTCGATGAACTTCTCTTCCAATTCGTCTTCCAGTCTCTCTTTTCGTCTTTCTTCTAGTACTTCATCTGAAAGGTCATTCGCTTCTGGACCAAGATCATGGAGATCGTCCTTATCAAGCCCGGAATCCCTATTAAACGATACCGGACCTGAGCCTCTATGTAGAGCCTGCTCCCGCATCTTTGCTGGCATGCTTGGCGGTGGCGTCGACTCCCTCAAACTATTCCTCTGCTTCTCAGACTGTATCCTCTCCAGCCTCTGCCGTTCAATCTCCTCCTCACGCTTTATCCGCTCCCGTTCCCGCTGATTTGATCTCTCTCTGAACGCAGCAATCTCCCTTGCAACAATCTCACGTTGTTCCGGTGGCAAGTCCCCGAGTTCGTCATCTGCAGCTGCAAGCCGGGGTGCCGTTGAATCAGCTCTACTCCGATATTCGCCATCTTCTTCGTTCTCGGATGCTTTCTCGCGTTCTTCGGCGCGTTTCACGGGGTCTATCCAATCTTTGATGATGTCCGCGACAACTTTCTTGGAAGATTGGAGAACCTGTTAGTACGTTAGTTGTTTCTTCGAGATTGGAGCATAATCAACTGACCTCATCGGCCACTTCCTCCTGTACATCGGATTTGTGACTCAGAATAATATTCTTGGTACCTTCGCTGTATGTAATCTAGAAAATATGTTAGCCACGACCTCCTGATCGGGCTCCAAGGATATTGGTTCCAACTCACGTTGAGTTTCGCAAATTTCTTATCTGCTTGAGACATATCCTCCACTTCCTCACCCTCCTCCACCTCCACGACAGGCAATTCTATCTCACCGAGAATTTCCGCTGCCCTGCCAAGCGATATTGGATCCTCAAACTCTGCGAACGCAAAGTCCTTGGGCTTTCCCAGCGCATCCTTTATCCGTACCCATCCACTCAGCGACCCAGAAGCCTACAAACCAAGTATCATTAGTAATCAATATCTATCAGGGCTCAATCCCATGGTAATCACGTTTAATAACTTCTCCAGCCAGAAGTCATCCAGCTCTCCAGGAATGGCACCAATAAACATCGTACGAAGCTGCTCATCAAACGAAGGCGGTCGTAGACTGAGCTCTGTGAGGAAAGACTGCCGCAAGATGGGCATTTGTGACGCTGTTTGCTGCAGCTGCTGTGGAACCGCGCCATTTGAAACGCCGCCCGGGCCCGCAGCAGGAGCTTGCATGTTTACCGGTACATTGTGAGGAGGGATTTGACCTGGGATAGCGCCAGGAATGGGGAGTGGAGTCGGTGTAGGTCCGTTGCCGTTGACGAAGTGCAAGGGGGCACGAAAGGGGAAACTAGACGGCGGAGGAATGAACTGATTTGGTGCGGCACCAGGAAGACCCGGGACACCATGAATGCTGGGTACTTGTATACCAGGTGGAGCTGTGACTCCGGGGCCTTGCGGTATTGGAAATGGTGCGGAGATCGGAATTGTTCCCGCTGGAGGGGGGAATCGACCTAGAACACTGAATTAGAACGCTGTAAATAAATTGATGCAATTTGGTGTTTACCTTGCGGAAACTGAGAACGAGACATGGTAAGCAATCAGATTCACATAGACATGAACTGCTGTTAATTTTCTTTGCGTGCGAAATTTAATCTGCAAATGTCACCGGTGACTTTGAACTTCTTTATTCTAGTCAAGTGAGCTAGCTGCATGATGGACAAATTCGCGACATAAGTACGAGAGTTGTTGGCGTGTTTGAGGCATAAATACAATTTGCTGACGCCACCAATCGTCCAACTTTTTGTGAGTTTTTGAGAAGCCATTTCAATTCACCACTACCGGCGTTGTCACCAAGATACATACAGTCATCGTAATGGCGTCCATACGAGGTGCATGTCGAAGCCTGCAGTGTGCCAATCGATTTCTCGACAGGCGTTGTAGTTCATACTTTGTAATGCAACTCTCCGGACTTTCTATTTCGAGTCGGCTCGGCTTCTCGTCAGCGCTACACGATATTTCATCATCCACAGACGGACTAATTACGCGCGCATTCTCAGCAGCGGCTAAGCATCAAGAAGCTGATGACAAGACTCTGGGCTCGATATTAAGCTCCCTGCAATCGGACTCCGGCTCAAGGCGTGCGGGCAGCGTAAAATCCGAAAAGGCAGATAACAAGAATAGGTCTCCTCCCACTAGTGCGTCAGCAAAGCCTGAATTTATTAGAAGGGCGTCGTTCGCAGATTATATAGTTTCAGACGAAGCCAAGGAACGGGAAACTGCGCTCAAAAAGAATGGTTCACAAGCGCAGCAGCAATCAGCTTTTGCTTTTGGAAACACTAGAATCAGTGAAAGACAGTCGGCAATGGGTGGAATAATCCCTACGATCACGTTGCCCCGCGAGGAAATTCACACAGTCGTCACATTGGCCAATGCGCCGCAGGTCGGTCCAATGGCCGGACGGTCCGTCTTGATCAAGGAGCCTTCGCAGTTGCCGACCGCGTTGAGCAGATTGAGGAGGATATGCTTGGCCAATAGCATTGGGCAGGAGGTTGCGCGCTACAGGGCATACGAGAAACCAAGCGCTAAACGGAAACGCCTGAGAACGGTGCGCGCGAAAAAGAGATTCAACAAGAGCTACGGCGCAATGGTGAACCTCATGAAGGAGTACCGGCAGATGGGTTATTAGTGAGGTGTTAGAGGGTATTGGAGGTTATTGCCGCTTCCGATTCAGTTGTGTATATAGCATGAATGAATTATGTTCCTAATTACGTGAGGACACCTATGCGAACATAAAAAGGAGCCGGTATAAGCAGTCGGAATGGACAGCTAATATCTTTAAATTCCTTAAAAGTACAAGTTCGTGGTAGCAGCCATAAAAGAGCCATTTGACCCAGAGAAACAGGGGCCAATTCCCGAGAGTTAGGCGCGAAACTTTAGTGCAAAAAGTGTTCAGTGTACCAAAGTACGAGGAACTCCCCGGAGGATCTGTACTTTAGAAGTATATGGTGTGCCAGATGGTGTGGGAAAATGATGATCGGTATAATTAACTGTGAATTTGCAATAAACTTACGTGTAGGTTGCAACTTAAATGTCAATCATAGCATGAAGAATTTGCAGGGACTGTCGAAAGACTTCGTCGGTACTCGGAAGCCGGTGAAAATTAAACCGAAACGCGCCACGTTTTCTGATCTCGAGTGTCTTTAACAACCAACTTGCTGGTCACAATTTAAGATCGGTTCTTCCCATATTTCGACATAATTCTTCTTCAGAAGAGATAGGGATCTTCATTTTTTTAGGAACAAGGATAATGGAGCTATAGCTAGCTGCTTCTTGAAGTTCAGATAACCCGTCTTGTTAACGCTTGTGACGCCTGCTCACAAGTTACACGATGGACCGGTTAGGGAAGCAGTCGGTTCTGCTGATTGGCATTTTATTTCACCTCGTCTACCTATGGTCGATTTTTGATATCTATTTCATAACGCCGCTTGTCCATGGCATGGAGCAATTCGTTTCGACCGAGGAAGCCCCGGCGAATCGATTGTTCCTGATAGTTGGTAAGACAAGCCAGGTTCTGTCGACGAAGGATCAGTCGCATCTAACATTGTAATAGGTGATGGTTTACGTGCAGACAAGTGCCTCGAGGGTCGAAATACGTCATCTGGAATTGAGCAGTACGCGGCTCCGTTCCTGCGGTCAAAGATTTTGCAAGATGGAACTTTTGGTGTATCGCATACCCGCATGCCCACGGAATCTCGACCAGGACATGTAGCTATCATTGCAGGATTTTACGAGGACGTTAGTGCAGTTACTAAAGGTATACAGACCACAGCATACGCATGTTTAATGGATGGATTGCTTACAAGTGTACAGGCTGGAAGGAGAACCCAGTAGACTTCGACTCTGTCTTCAATCAGTCGCGACATACCTGGTCTTTCGGATCCCCTGATATTCTTCCTATGTTTGCTTTGGGTGCATCTGATCCAAACAGGGTTGACATGTACATGTATGGTCACGACTTTGAGGACTTCACGAAAGGTATGTACCGTTTGAGAGCAAACAGTGGTACTTTTGGCTAATACGTTGGAACTAGACACCCGAGAACTGGACACATTCGTTTTCGACAAGGTTGAGGAATTATTTACGAGCGCTGCCACGGATCCTGCCGTCGATGCACTTCTTCGTCAGGACAAAGTCATTTTCTTCCTCCACCTATTGGGAATTGACACAGCAGGCCACGCAAGCCGTCCAAATTCTGAGCAATACTACAGAAATATTCAGCATATCGATACCGGCGTGAAGAATATTCAGGACTTGGTAAATAATTTCTACCAGGATGACAAGACGGCCTGGGTTTTCACTGCTGATCACGGCATGAGCGACTGGGGCAGTCATGGCGATGGACATCCTGATAATACGCGCACGCCTTTGATCGCATGGGGTGCAGGTGTCGCAAAGCCAGACACTGTCAATCCTGTCGGACATGACGAGTTCTCCGAACCCTGGAACTTGAGCTCAGTCAAGCGAGTGGATGTCGAGCAGGCTGACATTGCATCGCTGATGACCTACCTGGTAGGATTGAACTATCCTGCGAACTCGGTTGGCGAGCTTCCGCTTGATTTTGTTGACGCGCCACTGGCTGTGAAGAGTCGAGCTGTGGTATCTAACGCGCTAGAAATTCTGGAGCAGTACCGCGTGAAAGAGCGTGAGTTATGCCGATTTCATTCCTACGATGGAATGAATACTAATTGATCCGTATGATTTAGTGCAGACTATGCAAACAGAACTGAATTTCAAGCCGTTTCCATTGATTGAAAATTCCACCAACAATTTGGATTCTCTTACCTGGAAGCTTCTGAGGCTTGACGCGAACGGGGAGTACGAGCAGGCCATCGAGTTATCACAAGAGCTCATTAAACTTGGTCTCATGGGCCTGAGATATCTTCAAACGTATATATGGAAATTTTTGCGGTTTGGCAGTTGCAACGTTGCTAATATATGACAGCTACAATTGGCTTTTCCTGCGATCTTTGGTCACTGTTGGATTTGTCGGCTGGATCTTCTATGCATTAACATCATTTTTGGATTTCTACATTTTACCACAAAAGATTGCTCCGTCGAACGGTGTGATAGTATGTTATTTTGCCAATATGTATTGAAAGATGTATATTCTGACTCATTAGTTCTCGTTCTTCTCCACCATGATTCTTAGTGTGATCTTGGCAATGTTCGCTTTCAAACATTCGCCAATCATGCACTACCTCTACGCGATCTTTCCTGTTTTCTTCTGGGAAACAGTACTTGAGTATAGGCATTCCCTATTTGAAGGACTCAAACTACTCATTTGGAATTCCAGTGATAAGAAGCAGAACACGGCGTTTAAGCTCTTTATCCAAGTCATCGTGTTCTTCTCTCTGATGGAAGCCATTGTGGCTGGATACTTTCATCGCGAAGTATTCTCCATTATCTATGGCATGATCTCGATATGGCCATTATTACAGAACTACGAAGTATCAAAGAAGAACAAGTTTCTTGTATTTGCCTGGTTTGTGTCGTGCTGGATGATGTCCACATTCACGTTACTGCCCGTGGTCAAGGTGGAGAGTATAACGCAAATGTCTTAACTACATTTTTTTCTTGTTAATGTGATGGAACAGTTTCTAACCGTCTGTGTAGCCTTGTGGGTGGAGGTCTCATGACAATTTTCGGCGCTGCTGGCATGGTTTGGTTGGCGAAGCGGTCTGCTGCTGGTGGCCACGCAGTGAGCTCTTTCACGATGGGTGTTCTTGGGCTGCAACTTGGCCTTGTCGTTCTCTCGATGATTGTGACCTACTCAACGGTCACGTCGCTGCAGGCTCTATCTGGCCTACCGATTGGTAATCAGGTTGTCGGCTGGATTGTCCTAGGTAGGTGTTAGCTTGTGCGATGGGTAGGTGACTATACTAACTGATGCCGTAGTTGGTTCTCTATTTCTACCTGTGCTCCACATGAAGGATAAATATCACGACTACAGAACCCGCTTGCTACTCCTCTTCCTCGCCTTCGCCCCGGCATTCATCCTACTTACCATTTCATATGAGGGCCTCTTCTACGTTACTTTCTTCTTCAATCTCATTTTCTGGGTCGACTTGGAACGGAAAGTCTACGAAGCCCGACGCAAGAAGAAACACAAGCCCGCCAACAACGGCAAGTCGAAAGCCCCCACAAGCAGCATTGACACTTCGTCCGGCTCTATCCGCAGACTTGAGCTCGCCGACATTCGCATCGCACTCTTCTTCTTCTTCCTCACGCAGATCGCTTTCTTCGGCACCGGCAACATAGCTAGCATCTCCTCCTTCTCGCTTGATTCCGTGTACCGGCTCCTCCCGGTCTTCGACCCCTTCCTCATGGGTGCGCTGCTCATCTTCAAGATCCTTGTCCCTTTCGCCGTTATCTCCGCTGACCTGGGGCTTCTGACGCAGAGGTTGGGCGTCAAGCCTTCGTCATTGTTCTCGATGGTCCTCTCGATTTCGGATATTCTGACGCTCAACTTCTTTTATCTTGTGTTGGACGAGGGCAGTTGGCTCGACATCGGAATGAGT
The DNA here is from genome assembly GCA_003705915.2 of Lipomyces lipofer. Classification (NCBI taxonomy): domain Eukaryota; kingdom Fungi; phylum Ascomycota; class Lipomycetes; order Lipomycetales; family Lipomycetaceae; genus Lipomyces; species Lipomyces lipofer. The sequence continues at coordinate 75,648 of PPJX02000051.1, read as the reverse complement.
ATAAGTCACTACTGCATTGCGAGTTTGCTGTGCGTGTTCGTCATCGCGCTGGAATATTTCAGTGAGGCACTGGTGAGTGGGGTAACGTTGGAGGGTTATGAGGACGTTGAGCACGATGAGGACGATGAGGACGATGAGATTGAAAATAAGTAGATATGGGGGGTGGTGATGATGGGTGGTGGGGAAAAAGGAGCGGGAATTGTAAAGGACGAGCGAGAGCGGTTCTATGGTCAGTTTATCAACAAGTTTCTGTACGATATTCTCCAAGCTATATATAGAGTATGTCTAGTCTCTAATTCTTATTTAATTATGTTTAATGTATTACAAAATTTGCATTCCTCAACTGAGATGCCGCCCGTATATCACTTCTGTTCGACTTCCCTGCTACGGATCACTGGATAGTCACTTCATATCAAGACATACTAGGAAACATAGTTCCCGATGGTCATAAAATACATAAAATGATATGAAAAACAAGGAAACCAACACACGATCCTACAACGGGAAGAAGAAACACAGATCGTGAAAATAAATCACAAATAAACAAAAAAGTAGAGTAAAAAGATATGCGATAAAACTACTCTCGAAAGATATTCAAAAAAAAAACAGTGCACATATAAATATACAAATGATAGCAAAAACAAAATAACTGTCTCTATAAACAAAATTCTGTCTCCTTTTTGGGTACCTCCCTCCAATATAATCTAAACTACACCAAGAAAGGTTAGCAGAAATTCGGAACACAATTAACCAAAACAGAACAACACTCACATTAATTCGTTTCGGATGATAATAAGCAATCATAAAACACCAAACACCTTCCATAGAATAAGAATATGTAGTAGTACACAAGACAACGCAAATGCAATAATGAGCCCAATATTATCTGAATCTAATACTAATGCACCAATTATGCCATCCAAATTCTTGGCTCTCTCTCATAATTATACTTCTGCTAAACTGAAAATCACATCCAGCCTAGCGAGTTCTCCGACATGACTGGCTGCGAAATTGGTTGGCCCCTAGCGCTAACGTGGCCGTTACTCGAGCTACCCCTGCTGCCACTCATTCTACTCTGTCGGCTATGACTTCCATTGCTACCTGAGGTCGGCGAGCCTGAGGATCCACCACCGCCTGAACTGTTCCACCCTCGAGACCCATCCCCACCACTTCCTGCAGCGCCCGCGAGGACAGGCGACGCGCTTAATGGCATTGGCGGAGAAATTTGGCGCATAGGTGTTCTAACGGTGCCCGGGCTAGCTGTGGTTGCCGCTCTGCGCTTGCGATAGCGGCGCGCGATGAAGAACACGATACTACCGTACGCGACTGCTCCCGCGACCGCACCGACTGCAATGCCTACCACTTTCTTCTTAGACGACGCGCTTTCTGAATTTGAGGACACGGGATTGTCGAGCGAGCCGGCCGTCGTACCACCGCCACCGTCACTGACGCCGGAACTTGCATTTGCATTCGACCCCGATGAAGATGAGTCGTTATCTGACGGGTTGGTTGGCGAGCCCGAACCAGAACCCGATCCGCCCTGAGAGCCGCCGCCGGCGCTGTTCGACGCGACAAGCGGAATGGTAGGATCGATGAGCCCAATGAGAGAACGGACGGATAAATCGGGGTTCGTGTAGAATGTCGAAGAGGGAGTGTGCAGTCCAAGGAGGAGTGTATTCGTAAGGTCAGTAGGTATGTACAAGAGCGCAACCGAAACAATATAGTTCTCGTTATCCGACATGTACGGCTGGATGGACTGCATGACAATCTGGTCAGTGGAAACCTTTAAGCCGTAGGCGACGCCCTTGGGTAGGTAGTCGAAAATCTGGGCGACGGCGAGTGGATGTGCGACGATGAATGGGTAGTTGAGAGCATACGCGAACCCGATCTGTACGAGCGTTGAGTCGGCGGGGGGTGTGGGCACGCCACCGGAGGGCGCGATGACATTCGGAAGGGGTGCTGCGGTAGTGGTAGTGGGGGGCGCTGTCTGAGTACCACTGGATGTGGTTATCGGCTGCGGTGCTTCAGTGATCAAGGTTTCGGGAAGCCACCGGGTGTCTGTTGCGGTCGTGCTGTAGTATATGATCTCAGAGTTGGCTGAGGCGGTTACAGTCACGAATGTCGATGGTGTCGTGGTCGTGGCCATGGTCGTGGTCGTGGTCCCGGTTCCCGTCCCGGAAGAGGACTCGCCAGTTCCCGCGGATTCGGTCGCGCTCGTAGAGGCAGACGTATACCCTGTACCGTTAGCAATAGCCACGAAGGAACATCAATAAAGAACTTACCACTCTCTGAGGTCGCCTCACCAGTCGTTGACGTGCTCACCTCGCCAGTTACGGAGGAAGCCCAGGACAGGTAGACGCTCGATTCGCTGGTCGCAGTCGCAGTTGCGTACGTACTTGTATCAGCCGCGGACGCGGAGGTCCATGAAACTGAAGCGCTACTCTCATCGGACGCAGACGCCGACGCGGGGCCCCAAATTGGCCTGGCCCCTGTCGTAGTAGATTCACTGGAAGCATTGAGAGAAGTCCATGACGGTGAGTACGTACTCCAAGAGATCTCGGACGTTGATGACACCGATGCCGTCTCAACCGTGGATGTGGATGACAAAATCGTGAAAGTCGACTTAGACACAGTGACTGTCGGAGACGCATAGAAGGATGTCAAGGTTGCAGTAACATAGCCCGTCGAGGATTCCGAAGTGAGCACGGGCTCCGAAGATGTGCGTGAGGAGGAGAGAAGCTTGTCCGTCATCTTACTGCTGTATCCTGATGACACTGCTTCACTCGATGCCGTTTGCATGACTGCACAAAGTCAGTACTAAATGTGACAGAGCAAATCGACAAATACATACCCGTCTGTGACGTCCCGCTCTGTCCTGCCACAGGCAGAGTGGATCCCGGAGTCGCCTCAGTGCTGTTCGACCTCGCCAATGTCGATGAGCTCACCTCCTGACTAGACGAAATTGTCGAAGTCGACGCTACAGCCTCTTGCGTTCTGAGAGTAGTTGACGAGCTCATCACAGCAGCCACGCTTGATGAAGCAGTCTCAGGAGCGGCCAAAGTCGGCTCGGAAACGGTAGAACTGCTTTGCACACCATTTGACAGACTACTTTCAACAGTAAATGTCGAAGTAGTCGATTTCTCAGCTTTCGACATTACTGTCGACGATGCCAGAATTTCCTGCGTTGTTGCTGTAGTCGTACTCAATGAAGTATTACTACCGGAAACAACTGTTATTGTCATCGACGAACTTTCGCTCGTTGTTTCCGAAGGCCTGCTGGAAACCTTTACAGCGGTCGACGATGTAGCGTCCTCTTCGGTACTAGTCGACCATAGTACCTTCGACGTAGTGGCAGTGACCTCAGCGCTGGATATGAAAGTCGACTCCGCCTCCGACGAAGTCGGCATCGGAGTGGGCATATCCGAAGCAGAGTGTACCGAAGAGGACCTGTCGGTGGGCTCAGTAACTGTGCTAGCCATGCTTGACACAATGACCGACTCTGTCGAGACCGACGACACGCTGGCCGTATCTGCGGTGCTACTCACGGCTGTCCCCGTCGTACTCGAACTCAAAGTTACCGATAGCAGCGGAGACGATGTGTGGATATCCTTTGCACTGGATGTAATAGTTGTTGGCATTTCTATTACAGATGGCGACGGCGACGAGGTCTGTGATGTCGAAGTTATCGACTTGCTTACTACCGTCCGTGCCTTACCCAACGAAGATCTGCTCTTGGTCGCTGTAGCCAAATCCTCGGTGCTGTATGCAATCGTGGATGAGGCCTCGGTTCCTGAACTCCCCGTAACAGACGCCGTTGCAGCGCTGGCGGACGATCCGATGACGGCAGTCGTCGAGTGGACCCCGGTAGTAGGATCGCTCAACGGAACGGACGACATCGGCACGGTCAGCGATCTAACGCTAGTCTCGGATGGCTTCGGGGACGACAATGAAATCGTGGACGACGTACTACCTGAGGGCTCCAGTGATGGCAAGGACGTGGGCGTGTTGATGACGGACGTATCCGTGGACGCGTTCTCCGTCGTAGAAAAAGTTGATTCTGGCGACTGCGAATATGTACTGCTCGATGCCTCATCGGTTGTGCTTTCTGTCGTGGGGAACGCCGGAACCGGAGTTGGCAAATAAATGCTGCTTGACGCAACAGTGGCAGTTATAGGTTCCGTTCCGAAAGCCGGTGTCGAAACGGCCGTCGTTTGCGATGAGCTCGCACTGGTGGACACCGTCAGTGGGCCGTCGGTCGTGAGTGAGAGCGTTGCCGGCCAAGTCCCGGAAGCGGCTTCCGTTGCCGAAGTCTCCGAAGATGTGGCTGATTCGCTGGAAGACTCCGTCGTTGCCGTTGCAGTCGCCATATCTGTGCTCGTCGTGGCCGATGAGCTCGCGCTGGTAGACACCGTCAGCGGGCCGTCGGTAGTGAATGAGGGTGTGGCCGGCCAAGTCCCGGGAGTGGTTTCCAATGTCGATGTCTCCGAAGCTGTGGCTGTCTCGCTGGAAGTCACCGTCGTTGCCGTTGCAGTCGACATCTCTGTGCTCGTCGTGCCCGATGAGCTCGCGCTGGTGGATACTGTCTGTGGACTGCCGGTAGTGAGTGAGGGTGTGACCGGCCAGGTCCCGGACGTGGTTCCCGAGGTCGAAATCTCCGAAGACGTTGTTGTAGCGCTGGACGACTCCGTGCTTGTCGTGCTTGACGAGCTCATGCTGGTGGACACTGTCAGTGGACCCTCGGTCGTGAGCGAAGGCGCGGCAGGTAAATTGCCGGACGTCGTTCCCGAGGACGAAATCTGCGAAGATGTTGCTGTAGCGCTGGACGACTCTGTTGTCGCCATCGCAGTGGTCATCTCTGTGCTCGTCGTACCTGACGAGCTCATGCTGGTGGACACTGTCAGTGGACCCTCGGTCGTGAGAGAAGACGTGGAAGGCGAAGTTCCGGTCGTGGTTTCCCAGATTGAGGTATTCAAAGATATTGCTGTAGCACTAGATAACGTCGGCGTGGTCGTCTCTGTAATTGACATTAAATCGATGCCAGGCACCTTCGCATGCAACTTTGTGCTCGTCGTGTGCAAAGAGCTTGTGTTAGTCGACACCGCAAGCGAGCCGTCGGCCGTTCGTGAGGGTGGTGCGACCGACAAAGTCCTGGGCGCGGTTTCCCAAGTTGACACCGCTGATATGGCTATAGCGCTAGATGACTCCAGTGCTGCGGCCGTCGCCGTCGAAGAAGATATAACTGGCCGGTCGTCTTCGTCGAAACCGTTCGCCGGAATACGCCGGTCAGACCGCGTTGTCGTCGTTGCGTCGGTGGAATCTGCGTAAGACGTCTCGGTGGCGGGAGTCGGGAAGAGTGTTTCAACTGGCTCGGAAGAGTCCGACGCAGTTATAACGACGGTCGTGACATCCAATGTGACGGTGGATTCGTAGGTTGCGCTACCAGACGACTTGGTGGCTGCCTCCGCTATACCTGCCGAGTTCGTGATGGTGTTCGGAACTACAATCGTTAACAACCGTCCGTCGCAAAGCAAGTATTCAAAACCAAACTTACGCTCGGCCGTCGGTTCGCTATTAGTCGTGCTGAACACACCCGCAACCGCCCTCGCTGTGCTCCGCGCGTCTCTGACAGACGTACCCGCTTGCGCCTCTGAAAAAAACGACAGGGAACTTGAGATGACATTATCGCTTGTTGGTAAGGGCACGACGGGGACGACGATCGGCGATGTTGTTGTTGAGGTGAAAAGATATGACGTGGTAGGGACTTCGTAAGATGAAGACGTGAATTGAAAATGTGAGGACGAGGAGTCGGGAATGAAAGAGTCTGACGTGGTAGGCTCCACTGAGCTACTCCACTCCTGACTGGCGATGGACGAATTCGAGTGAAATACCTGTCTCCGAGCCTTCGCACGCTGGTGTTTTGGCCGATCGAGCTTCTCTGGGAAGGGGGTGTCGACGTGCCGTCTCCGGGCACGGTGGAACTGGAAGAAGAAGCCCTCGGCGGGGGCATTGGAGAGGAGCAGCACAAACAGGCAAGTTGCCACGGCAAGCAGTGGCACTGCGCTGCGCATGGTGAGCTGTGCAGCAGCTGCTCAAGGAAGAGGATCGCGAGAGAACGCCGTTTTCGAGATTGTCTGGCTGCGCGTCAGCGGGAGAAAGAAACATGAGAGAAAGAGAAAAGAAGACACGGAGGAGAGGTAAACACGACGCGACCGTGCTCGACTGAGCCCGGATGAGGCCAGTGGACACGGATATCGCAGGAAGAGTGGGCTGTCTCACCGGCAAAATAGCACTACCAAAGCGCGGACGCACTAACACGGACACTGCCTTCTCGACGACCGGCGAGCTCCGACATGCAGTTCAAACAGCCGTAATAGGGCAGGGCAAGCGGAAGCGAGGACAAGATCGCTATAGAAGTGAGGACAAAGAGTAGAAGAGGAGTCCGTTTGCAGAGAGGAGGAAGGGGGGCCAAATTTCAAGGGTTGGGGAGGTTGGTGAAGCAGCAAGCGACGGCGATGAGTTTACCACACAACGGTGAATGGGTACACACTACGCTGCCTCTGGGCGTGGCTCGCTATTCTAACATTAATAGTCTCACTCGATATACAAAAATAAACCACCCCACAACAATCGACCCTGTTCTTGCTTTGTTTTTTTCTTTATTTACACGAATATTCCACGAAATTTTGTATCTATTTCGGAGAACACGTGAACGGCCCTGACTATAAACGTCTGCCCCTTGGACGTGGCGAACTTGTTTACACGTGGTTTGCGGCATACCCGTGTAGAGAGAGAACAGTCTTGCCCTCTCGGCAGGGTACGGGCATGGCATCTGTGACTTGAGGCTCGCGGGGCGTCCCAAGTCGTCGCCTCGAATCCCTTACTTCCCTCGAGGCGGGTCGCGGGAACGCACCAATCCAAAAATACCATTGGCTTTCCGTGTATATATTTCTTTATGCTGCATCCTATGAATAGTCATGCTTGCGTACAATAGAGTCCAACGTCAAACCTCTTGTGGCCCCGAACAGGGCATAATTTGACTACTCAACTTAATAATCGTTGTTCACAGTGGTGCGAAACAAAGTTTGATTGGCCTCATCAAACTTGTCGCGTGCGTACGTCATTTTCCACGCTCTCTGCAGCCGTCGCATGCTCTGCTCCTCTCAGACTGCAGCACCCCTGTGATCCGAGTCACGACAGCCTGTAATCTCGCACCAAAACGCGTCGCGTCTTTAAATTGCCCAAATTTCCTTGCGTTACGCGTAACGCGTAACGCTCAAAAAGCGACTGCCACTAATTGGCTTAGGTTCACTTATCTCTAGTTAGGGTCAGTGCACCGACCGCACGTTTCAATCATTCTTGGTACCATTATTTATAAACTTCGAACGTAATATAATATATACAAACGCCCAGCTTGACTTGTCCGCAATAATCTCTTGCTAGTATAGGACACACAAAAAAAAGGGAAGCACACATCAAATTATGCATATCTACAACCAGGCTTCATTCATTCCCATTAACATTTATATCCAGTCTTAGAAACATCACCTGTACCGTTCCCCCCCGCTCCCCTAACTATGATACACCACCTCCATCGTCTACCTAAAATGGCAGCGAAACCCCGCTCGACTGCGCCAGCTCCGCCAGCTCCGCCAGTTCCTCACCAAGTCTGTCACCCTGACTACTCGACAGATAATTGTACCAGTCTCCGATGTTCAACGAATTCGGCACCGTGCCCTGCTGCTGCTGCTGTTGCTGTTGCTGTTGGGGCAACGTGGACGGCGGCACCCCATTACTTCCCTGCTGTGCGCCGCCGTGACCCAGCTCCGCGTTGCTGCCCGGTCCATTATTGTCTTCAGGCGTAGTGTGGTCAAATTCCAGGTCTGCAAAAAAATTAGGCATTCCGTCCGGCGTGCTGTTATTGGCTGCCATGGCAGCCGCGGCCGCAGCTGCAGCCCACGTCGAGTTTCCTTGGGCATCTGTCCCGTCAAATCGTTGTCGAAATTGCGGCTGTTTCTGCTGACCCTGCTGACTCCCCGATAACTGAGCCACCAACGCGGCCATCTGGTCTTCGGGGAACAGCTGCGAGGGCTGGAAATTCTCAAAGAAAGTCTGCGATATCGGCGGCGAATGAGTCACGAGGTAAAAGTCCGGCGGCGTACCCGGCACAGAGAAGCTAGTCTGGAACGGCGTCGGTGTCGGTGGCGCCGTCGCACGCGCGGATCCGGCTGTTGTTGGTGGGAAATATGACGTTGAGTCTGGGAAGGGTGGTTGCGGCCGGACGCCTGAACGAGTTAATGGAGTGGGGATGGTAGATATGGGGACCGGTTGTTGTGGTTGTGGTTGCGGTTGCGGTTGCTGGGGTACTATCACAACAGGTGTGGGTGACCCTCCAGACGGGGTAGCGGGCCGAGATCGCTCGTACGACACGTTCGGCACGACTGAAGCTGATGATGGCGCGTTGGTTGGATACGCCATATCGGCTGACACTCCACGCTTTCCCGCCTCTGTAAACGTACTTCCAGACGCACCCGACGCACTCTGCGTGTGCCGATGCTGCGACCTAGGATTTACCGCCCTGAATATCCGATCTTTCATCTGCTCATTTTCGTTGATCTTCTCAAACAAGAGCAGAATCATCTGTCCGACCATCCACGACTTGCCTACCTCCTCAAGCGCATCCATGCACACCTTCAGTGCCCGCTGTGCACTCTGCACAACCTGCGGCGATTGCGACTTGGTCTGATATACAAACATGATCAGCGCAGAGAACAAGGTGTATACAGTGAATGCCGGCGCATTTCGCAATTCGTGCGCGTTGGCCATGTTTTCTATGATCTTCGCAATCATGTGTGCCGCCTGGAAGGCAATGCGGCGCGTTGGATACGATGTCAGGTAGCTGTTGCCGAGGTGACTCTGCTGCTGCGGCTTGCACTGGGATACGTTGGTCCGGTGGAGAAGACAGAGGATGGTGTAGTACTGCAGGTGAAGTAACGCCTTGAAGAAATTGTGGGAACTCGGATCATTCACGTAGTACCGCAGATCTACTGGCAGATTGTTCATCCATGCCCCCAGAGCCATATCTGAATGCGTGATGTCTGGCCCTCTGTTTGCCACCCGAGAGGTCTCCGATGCTACCGAAAATTGCTGACGCAGGACTAGACCCATAATCTCCGAAAGCTTGAGAGATTGAATGAAATACTGCACATGCAGCTTATTTGGCTCATACTCATACGGGCCGGATCCTTCTTCTTCTATAAAGTCGTCTTCGGTAAGCATAGGAACGTCGGTGTCGTCAGTGTTGATAAAAACTGGCCGGCCAAGAGCAATTGCGACATTCCGATCGCGACTCTGTTCTTAATGTAAGCTTCAGAATCAAACGCTAATCGTGAGATTGGTATGACTTACAAATAAGACCCACCACAGTCGCTTCCATAACCGCTTGTCTAAGACGCTTAATCGTGAATTCTCAACGCTGCAACTGTTAGCCATCCCTCCAATGCATATTTCGTCGTAACTTCATACCTTCTGTGCAATCCGAATCCCTGGGCGACGCAGAGCGCCACTCTCGTCCAGTAAAACACGTTCTTCGTAACGTCCTCCGGACCTTCCCACCACCATCCAAGCAACACAAGTGATTGCACAATCGACACCCTATCATCCTCATAGTTCGCGTCGTACAACGCCTTCGCCCGTTTATAAAGTGTCAAACTTGCCAAATCCGCAGAGCCGTTCTGATCCAGCAGCGCTGGGTTCCTACAAACACGGGTACCAGCTAGCAAAATTGACTGCAGTAATAGCAATGACGGCGGATTCTTGGGGTCGTTGTACCGTCGCATGAACTGTGTCCGGTTGATCATAGGCACTATCGGGTGTATCTTTTCAAAAAAGTTTTCCACGAGCTCATCGCATATGTCCCTCGGTGGCAAAAGAAAAGCGCCTCTTCGATGTAGCATCTCTATCTCCTCTGGATCTAACTCATTAAGCCGTGCGGACCCAACTCGCAGCTCGTCGGGGAGCGGATAGTGACAGACCTCCGTGTCTCCGGCCTTCGATTGCACTAGCAAACTGAGATTCGAAGATGACCCGAGATACGCGACTCTTCCTGACCTTCTTACCATGTTTCCCTCAGCAGTATCGGACAGCATATGCACCCACGCATCCGCAATCGGCTTCAATGTCGACTTCGTGTCAGGCCTTGGGGCGGGCCCATCAACAGGACTCTGAGACTTCGATTGTTTTGTGGCCCTGGTTTTCGCGTCGCGGCTATCATCCAGTTTCCGACTTTTCCGCGACTTGCTGCTATTACTGCTGCCATCCTTGCCTGGTTCCTCCTTCACCGTACGGTCCTCGCGGTATTCATCTTCCTCGTCATCGCCATCATCGCCTGACTCACTTTCGTCCTCTGAATCATCCGATTCGTGGCGGCGCCGTCGATTTCGGTTCAGAATCCTGTCACCTTCTGGATTAGAGCCGACTGCATGAGATGAAGGCGCTGTGGGAGATGATAGGCCTGGTACTCCGTTCTCGGAAGCTTGACGCTTCGATCTGATAGTTACGGGTCAGAGCGTGATATCTCATAATGAAGGGGAGCAGTCGGATTCGTACCTCCTCTCAGATGCCTTACGGCGACGGACATCCGGAATCTTACACTCGCATCCGAAGGCTACGCAGTTCTGAGAAAGTTAATTGGTATCAAACGGCACAGAGATAACAAGACAAGGCTTACTGTGCATGGCATTCGATTCGTAACATCGCAGCGTACCTGCAACACCATTGATTAATATCAGATTGGAAAGTGAATCCTCGCAGACTTGGGCAGATCATACCTTTCGAGAGTGGCAGCTATAAAACGATCCATAGTAAGCAATCTGGCAATACACTCAATCTTCAAAGGACTCAAGCATAAGCTTACACTTCGCAGGCACGAGCAGCACGAGCTCGACGGTAGCTAACGTGATGCTGCTGCTTACCATCAATATTCTGGTTCGAGGACGATTCGTCCTGGCTGGAGTCCTCCCCCATTATGTCGTCATACATATATCAGGCTCGGGGTTCCCCTTGAAGCCGTAATTTTTCTTTAAACCGCAGGTCCTAAATTATAAACGATCGTGAAGGACACAAACTGAATTGCGGCCGGCGATCTGATATAGGCTGTTAATTACATGAAGCGATGACAAACGGACGCGCGTTGACTGACCAGTCTCTGAAATACTCACTCAAAATCAATAGGACGATTGTAACTACAACTTATGGTCGACAGGTTGCCAGCTATGTATCGGTATCCAACTAATAATATGGGGATGGCGATGAGTGTGATTGCCGTAGCATCTCCGCGCGGCATTGCATGTGCCCCGCCACAGCCCAAACACGCGTATTTCAAATATTGCATAACGTCATCGTCGTTAAAAAAATCCATCGTTAGCAACGGCTGCCAGCAAGAGCTTAATGCTGGCTGCTTGAATGAAGTGCATGTGGAAGACAATTTGCTGTAAAATTTCCCATTTTTTTTACTTATTCCTCATGGATTCAAGGATACGTTCGTTGATTGTTTAAGGCATCAACTAGGCATTTAATTAGTCCAAAATCCAAATGAATATAGCTGTGGCTATGCAGAGAATCAATGTGTTCTTTGGTACCAAATATTGTACTTGTGATATTGTGCCCAAGTGGAGTGCTGCATAATCACTACGTCTTCTACCGCGTTACGCTTATACTTATCGAATAAATTTATTGCACTTATTCTGCTCCCGTTTCTCCTCAAAGTAAAGAGGCTTTTGATACTGTTGATATTGGCCCTTATGCGAACAATACCTGTTTGATTTATCTTAATGAAACTCAAATGTTCAATGCTATCTCGCTGACACGAGAACCGTCTATTCAATCAGACATGACAATTTATCATCATTCTCTTTGCATTAACAAAAAAATTAAACGCCTGCATTGCAAAGCCCAAATGAGTCGTAATAGATCGTTAAATCTTCATATCTTCAAACTTTTTCCTTTTCTCATCTCCGCGTATATGAAACAATCACTCCCCGATATTGTCCATTCATCTAACCTCTATATCGACATTTATTTTCTACACTCCTTAAAACCAAAATTTAGGGTTGGGTCGTATTACCCTCGCCCGCACTCCCGGTCTCCCCGTGATTTATCGCAAAATAATCATTCCGCGCGTTCAGCGACAACATATTTGTAGACCCCATTCTGAGCATCTGCATCCTTTTCCCAAAATTGCTTTTTGCGTGATACGTACTCGTGATAGCGTCGTAATGATTATATCTGGGCGACGACTTGACGGCCAGCGAACGAGGAGAATACTTGATGTCTGTCCCCGTTGTCAAAGCCGCTGCACCGGTGGCTGTGGGATCCTCGTTCATCTCGACTGCAGACGCTGGCGTCCCAGCATACATGCCCTCGGCTGAGTACTTCCGTTTCTCAGCGACGAACTTCCGTCGTTCGTTGACCTCGTCCTGGGAAATGTGGCCGAACCCGTTTCGTCTTCGGAAGCACGCTTGCATGAGCGCGGTCGCGTCGAGGAGGCGCTTCGGGATCGTTTGAACAACTTGGAAGATCTCCATAGGGTCACGTACGCTTTCGATCTGGGACTCTCCCAGTTTGAGGATGGTGAGGGCAATGCGGAAGAAGACCTTTGAGTCCTCGCTGTAAGGAGGGAGCGAATGTTAGTGATGACCGATACAAAGGAGCAGAAGACGTACTAGAATAAACAATCCCACACTCGGACCACACTCTCGACAGGAAGGACTCCGATGAACCCACCTGAATCGCAGTTAGTATTATCAATTATCAAATGTAGTTATTGGGTCACACATACTCATGAACCACGCCGCAGTGCACAGAGTGATAGGAGGCAATCGCACAATCATATCGTCATGATGAAAGCCGTCTAATCCCGCACCAATTTTGTTCCACACTGAAGGCAAAGACTCCTTGACGCACATCATAAGGACACCCTGGTCTATATTGGCTCCTTCAAGGTTGATCTCGTGCATACCGGGGAGATATTTTTGCGTGATTATTACCAACATCCAAAACGCCTTTTCTTCCTCCATGAATAGTAGCAATAGGCCCGCCAAGAAATTCAAACTTTGGCAGTATCCAGTCTTAGGGACGTAAAGTGAGAAGGCAAGTAAGACGCGTCTTAGCGCTTGCACAATCGGTGTCTCTGGTACTGCGGAATTGCGCCGACTCGCTCCTGATCGAGAGGAGGTTGTTGATCCAGGTGTGCTGGGAATAGATACTTTCTGCATATCCGCGTTTCTGAAATGAATGTTGTCAGGGAAAGTGCGATGCAAATCCCGCTCGATAAGCTCTGAGTCAGGTGTCGGACCGGCGACTCCTTGCTGCCATAGCCGATCGTACAGCCCAGGATTTTCACGCAGGTAATCTGGACCTTTCGCATACCAGAACCACGCCGCCCCTCGCCATTCGGCCGGAATGCCTTTGCGGATGTATCTTTTCACTTTTTTGGACTTTGGAGGGAAGCTATTCGGCACGCCGCTAGGGCCGAATCCGATCCCGGCGTCGCGGATCAGGATTTCCCATTTCCGACGACGCCGCTGCAGGTAAGTCTCGTACTTGCTCCACCACTCATCGTATTCTTGAGCGGTAAGATGCTGTGACCGTTTTCGAAAGCCGTACCTGTCGCGAGATTCGTTTGGTGCTGATGGGAGACTTGGGTGTCTCATGCCTGATGCAGAGGCAAAGCTGCCTGGAACAAAAGTCGGGTGCTGCTGATGCTTGTTGATTCCGTTTCCAGCAGCGCTAGCAATAGAGAGAGGGTGGATGCTCTTGCCACTCCCTGTACTCCCAGCACTTGTGCTCAAGACGGCCCCTCTCCTCAACGGCACTGCGACAGCATTCAAGTCCGGCTGGCTCCCCATCCCTTGAAACTGAAAATTCGAAAATGATGTACTCATCCGGATACTACTTCGTCGACTACTCGACGCGCTTCCTCCGACTCGCCTAGGTGTATCGGCGCCATCTCCGGCTGGAACTGCAGGCACAAGAGGGATGACCGTGTCCGGCACGTCATACAGTCCGAAAATGTCCATAGCAAGATCTTCATTATCCACAATTCTGCTCGATATTGGACTCGACAGGTTTGGAGCGCTCCGTCCTGCTTGAAGAAGGTAGTTGGGAAACACATCGGTAACTGACGACGGAGACGGTGAAGTTGGAATAGGTGTCGTATGTGGTAGCGAATGCTGCGGCAGTGGAGGAGCGTCACGCTTCTTCTTCGAATTGAACGCGGAGTCAAAGGAGGACAAGGAGGAGCCTGACGATGCGGACAGCGTTGGATGCAATCGCGGACGTCCAGTCTTGCGTCGAGAGCCGGGTCCAGACCAGGGTGGAATGTCGAGATCTGCCGATGGGGTTCCTGCGACTGGAGAAATGTGATGAAGTGGAACAGAGATGTTTGAAGGCAGTGGTTGCGGCGGCGGCGGCGCGGTGGTTGGTGGTGGTTGCCTGGACGCCGAACCTGGTGCAGACGACATCACCATAGGAGGCACAATGCTGGTGCTCATAGTGCCCATGTCCGATATAATCGACGCGCCCAGGCTGTAGTTCGACTTCTCGTTTGCGTATGAAATGTAGTAGTAAATAACCAATTAAGTCATTGGTGGAACTGGCGAAACGAAAGATATCGTGAAGTCCAATGAAAACTGATACTGATAACAAGTCTCACTGATAGAATAGACCCTCACTAGCTATGTGAACCGACTGCTCTCGTTTAAAGTTACCCTAGATTCAATTGACACCACAAACTCGACCCAAATAAAGCACGGATGGATGCTTCACAATCGCGAGGTGTCGAGGTCTCGGAGATTGGGTCTTCCTCGAGTAAACAGCGCGACTACTCGAAACCCTTGGCAAATGTCGTTTCCGAACCCTATTCCAGAACATCAGCCACAGTGTCATTAATTTGTGCGCCCGAATAGAGCTCAGTTACATTACACTCCCAACAGGGTCCATCGTTCAGTTTGTAATTATACACGGGTAATTGACGAGTGCCATACAAGCCGCTCCAAGCGCCACACCGAGCCCGCGGCTTGCCCGACACCCACAAGGAGTTGAGCCGACGATTGCACTTGTACTAACTGACAGTTACTACAATCGACAGCTCCTACGACAGCATTCTTTCACACTAATACCGATTTATTACGAGGATATGACAGCGTCAGGATCGCATCACACGACTTCTCGGTCGGGAAACTCATCGTCATACTCTGGATCAGGCACCGGAAAACGCGGCGGTGGGTCTGCTGCAAACAACACAAATGTCGCCTCGTCAACCACTGCGAATGCGAACACTATATCGACCGGTCAGGCCGATGACTCTAATACTAATATGGATCCGGTGTGTCTTTGGATTTGGTATAAGCTGCATGAATATCCGTTTAACCTTCGTTCTTTGCAGCTGAATTTCGAGACCTTCCCCACCTGTACATTGCGAAAGTACAAGAACTCATACAACTTATCGGTGCCGTCGTCGATTTCCAACGCAGGGATGTTGTTGAATGGCTCAGTTGGGAAGAAGACATACTCATTCAGACATCGAAATCGGATATCAAAGGAGGAGCTTGCGGGGTCGGTTAAAAGACATTTTTCGGCCCAGCCTGCGCGCGAAGCAGAGATGATTGCGGGGTTCCTATATGCTGTAAAAAATCGAGGTATGCGTGCACTCTTCCTCGTCGACAGAGATCGCTTTTTGACTTCGCGCGTCAGTTGTCTAATGAGTTTCGAACAGATCATGCCTTTAAACTGCATTTTCCGACAGCTTAACATTCCATTTCTTTGGACTCCTTCGCGCAGTTCGTTAACTTCGGCATTGAGTTCTCTCAGCATCTAAGATATCTTGAATTTTCATTGTTAATTTGAGAAGTTTAGCGAACCGCATTTTTGTACTATAATCTTACTATTATTCCAACAGTCCGATTCTTAACAAACTTTCGTCAGCTCTATCTCTACATTGAATCTATAACTATATACGACAAAAAACGGCGCTCAAAGGAGATTGTGAAACAAATATAAATACAGGAATAGTGATGCGTATGTACGAGAGGTGCTGACTATGTATTGTAAGTATAAGGCGATATAGCAGATCGAGCCAAACGTCAGAAGATCATATTTGCCGTAATATGTAACCAAAAGACCGGATGCCTTATAATCTATCTGTATAGAGGAGAACAATGTTCATTTTCGGGAAATCGTGATACAGCGTAATTCTCCCTCACTTGTCGTCAGTATGGAATATCTTCTTCATTGCCCTCTTCAGAAATCCGTCATGTCCTGGCTCGCGTTGTGAGTTCTTGTCGTCGTTTGCCGAGCCTTCCTTACCATTCGAACGCATTGACGACGATGATGATTCGGATGATGATGGTCCGGATGACGATGGCGCTGAAGATGCTGAGGATCTGAAACTTTACCGCAAAACAGTCAGATTAACGCATGTAGACAATATAAACATATATTAACATATATACAAGGGCAAAATTACGATAACAAAAGAATGAAACGATCTCCCGCCTATGCGATAATTTACGTCTAACCAAACACATCTTTCACTCCATCACATATCAACATATATACAAAAGGCGCCCATAAGGAAGAAAAAATGGCAAATCATGATGAGGCGTCCGAGAACCAAAGAAAAGTACTCACGTGTTTGTCTTCTTCGATGATGTCCGGCGCGCCATCTTGTCATCAAACGCCTCAGCGAGCTGCTCTAATAACCGGGTTTGCTCCGCGTTCGTTGGCCTATCAAATAAGATACATTAGAATCTGCTCAATTGTGTATAACCAGTCTCCCGTCCAAAAGAATAAAATAACAAATAAACAACTTACCTCAATATGTTGACCTTGAACGTAACTTTCAGATCACCGGTCGTATTCCGCTGCAGAACCGGCATACCCTTGCCTGTCATCGTGACCGTCATGCCAGTCTGTGTTGCAGTCGGCACGCTCAAGTCTGCCTCGCCATCCAACGTCGGTATCCGCACTCGTCCACCCAGCGCGGCCGTGGTCATCGGGATCTCCGCGGTGTAAAAGAGATTCGGTCCCCTCCGAGAGAATTGTGGATGGGCTTTCACCTTGACACGCACGTACAGGTCACCCCGGTGAATACGCGTATTCTTGTCAGCCTGAACTGGGGGGGCATCACCCTCACCGCCGACTCTGAGTCGCATGCCATCTTCAATACCGGCAGGAATGTCAACTGTAGTCGTTCTGTTCGCCTTGACAACGCCGTCGCCAGAGCAACTTGAACACGATGACTTCGGGTCGACATAAACGCCAGAACCATTGCATGTCGTACAAGTCGACGCAATTGTGAAACCGCCAGAGGTCATTTGGACCTGCGTACCAGTTCCTCGGCACCGAGGGCAAGTTGACCGTTTGTGACCGCTCTTCAGGCCGGTTCCGTTGCATGTATGACAAACGACAAGGGGGTTGTACTTAACGTCCTTGGAAACCCCCCGAGCTGCATCTATGAAGTCTATGGACACCACAACCTAGACAGTTATTAGTCTAATAATGTTACCTCTTGCTCTGCTCTGATATTGGACATACCTCAACGTCATCGCCTCTATACTCCTGAACTGTATCCCTGCGAGATCTACCACGACCCCTCGCACCGCCAGCACCTCCACCAAATGCCGCATTAAACAAATCTTCAAAATCGAATCCCTGTTCTCCTCCGCCACTGGAAAATCCACTGAATCCGCTGAAATTGCTGAACGGGTTAAAAGGTCCATCAGCACCTGCTGCGCCGCCACTTCCTCCAGTCGGGTCGAATGAACTGGCGCCGTACGTGTCAAACTGCGACTTCTTTTGTGCATCCGACAGGATCTCGTACGCGGCTTGTGCGTCATGGAACTTCTTCTCCGCGTCAGGTTCCTTGTTCACGTCTGGGTGGTACTTCTTTGCAAGCGAGTAGTATGCCTTCTTGATCTCCGCGGCTGATGCACTCTTGCTGACCCCGAGTGTGCCATAGGGATCAGTACGTCCATCAAGTATGGGGGATGTCGAGTGAAATGACCGTCTTGCAATGCAGAATGACAGTGGAGATCTGGAATTTCTTAAACGATGGGAAAGACTCCGCGTTGAAATTGCCGGTCGCAAAGCCATAGACGAAGACGAATAAGACGTGAAATTCGAGTCAGGCAGGGCATTCATACACGAGGTCCTCAAAAAACGAGCACTCATTGATATCGAACGCGGGCATGAACTGACGAACTGCTTTAACTGGGATCGAAGCAACAACGATGCCCGAGACGATGTCATTGAGAACGCCATTGGGCTTAATCTTTGTGATATATAGTCGCTGAAAAGAAAAATATTAAATAAAAATCTCTTTAAAATACTCTAAATGAAAATTAATGAAAATAGAACGAACGAACAGTCGAGCATGTGGAAATTTGGCGCATTTCCCGACTGCAAAAATTGTTCGTGTGAAGGTTAATGTCAAGGGTACCGGGATACAAGATGAGCATGGTCTCAGAACGTGACACTATTTTGGCATAAATCGCAATGCGTGCTCGGAATAACGCCACAACGCTTCTGGAAGTTTCGGGTGTGTGCAATTGGGAGTAGGGAGTAGGGTTGGGGTGACAGTGGAGCAGCGGGTGAGAAGTCTTCAAATTGCAATGCCACAATACCCTTAAATGATCGCCATCGAAACTCGACCATCTTCCCTTTGCCACGCTCTGAAGCTGCTCAGTCCATCTCCATCTCAGGATCGGTCGTATCGAGCGGTATAAGATATCTTGCTAACTCCAATTTTCCTGGCCGGAAGTATATCTTTAGCAACCATGGCTACAGATAGCACGACCACTACGTTCATTGCCTGCATAGTCATAGGCTTCTTGGTTATACGGTGGCTGGTGGGCCCGTCGGCAGCGCGGTCGTCAACCGGCGCCGCATCATCATCATCATCGTCGTCGTCATCATCCACATCTTCTGGCGGCGCATCCCAGACTGGTCCCGGCGCATCATATCGGCGTCGGAGAGCGGTGACGCCTGGTATGATTGAAGTTGTGCAGAGTATCGCGCCGACTCTCGCTGTTGAGCAAATACGATATGATCTCGAGAGAACTGGATCAGTGGAGGTTACTATTGATCGGATTTTGGCTGAGGGAGGACTTCCCATGGTATGTCGCGCTGTTCTACATATTACTATCCTTATTTATGCTGACGCTCTTTCCAGCCTCCGAATGCAGTCCCTCAAGCAGCGCAACCGTTGTCATCGTCTTCCAACGTGGCGGTCCCGAATTACCCCGACTTGGTCACACGATATAATCTCAAGTCCAAGCTTTCAGAGAATGCTAGCACAGCTCTTGATGATAAAACGCAGATTTCATCTGCTCCGACCGGCGGTGACAAGAAGATTAAATGGAGTCAGTCTAAGGAAGAGAGACAGGCTATGCTAACAAGACAGCGGGAAGAAATGATTATCCGTGCTCGTCGCAAACTCGAGAGTCAGACAAGTTGAGTGTAGATGGGCCCTACGGCATAGTTCGGCTCTCATATTTTCCTGCTTGGTTTGCGTGAATGTTGCGAGGTAGTCTTTTGGCAAGAGAAAATGCTTCTTCTTAGTTTAGCGTTCTACGTATGCTCTTGTTATTGGTCGACAGTCATAAGATTAATTTGATCTTATTGCGTGCAGGTGGTGTTTGGGTCTATTTTTATTTGAGTACACCGTACCACGGATTAGATGTCGGTGCTCAATGCCGCGCGATATGGTGGTTCTATGATACGGCAAAATGGGGTGCCCTATATGACGCTACTTTTGGTTATTTCTGTAATAGTCATATTTGTACAGTTCATTTCAGTCATAAAGGATGTCATAGATGGGATGAAGATTTTCTGGCATACTAAGCTGATATTACAAGTGCACGATCCTCTACCATGGTATTATGTGAGCTCAGGGTATTACAACAAACCGATACTTGAGACGATAATACAATATACGAGAATAATGCCATAGAGGATGCACAGAACATTCCAAAATAAATCTTAATGCTGTTTTAGACATAACTTATTACATTACAGAAACCAATGATGTTCCTTCCTGGAACCGGGTGGTGAATACCCTGTTTGCATTCGAGAAGAAACCTTCCTTCAAACTGACGACGATGAACTGTGATCTGAGCGAAGCCATTAGTGAATGATGGAGCTGGAAGTTGAAACTAAATTTACATACCCCTTGAATCTGGTCTTAATTAATCTTCCGATGTTTTGAGTGTGACTAAGATCAAGTGCGGCATCGACCTCGTCCAGGATATACATGGGGGCTGGCTTGAACTGGAGTAAGGCCATAATTAACGACAATGCCACCAGTGATCTAGTTACCGTTAGAGTTCGAATGTTCTTCTACCGACTATCTAACAGACCCACACACCTCTGTCCTCCACTAAGCTCTGTCAGACTCTCTTTCCAGATCTTGCCAAGGCAGACCTTTACTTCAAGGCCCTCGGTGACGTCCTTTCCTTCCAATGGTTCGAGCTTGGCGAAGCTTCCAGGTAACATGTCAGCGAAGATCTGACCGAAATCGGCGTTAACTTTCTTCCATGTATTGATCAAGGCCTCCTTCTTGTACTCATCCAGACTCAGAATGGTCTCTTCGATCTTTCGCTTGTCCTTCTGTATAGTCTTGAGCATATTACGTAAAGCTACCTCCTTTTTCTCGACATTGTCAATCATGTTCATCACCTTGCCGTTAACTGTCTTCTTCATCTCGTTGAATCTGTCTGCGAGCTGCTTCATCGCCGTCTTGCATTCTTGGATGTTGTATCCTGCATAGTCATATGGAGATCCGGCTCGTCCAAACGACCTGTAGCATTCCCTGTTAGATGGAATAAATGCTCACATATTAAACTGCTACATACTCTTTCTCATCTTCTACCCAAGAATACTGGTTAGTCAGCTCTGACAGTCTTCCTTGAGCATGACGTCTATCTGTTTCCATCCTATCCAGCTCATGTGTTATCTTCTGGGAGTCAAGTCCAAGATTTGCGATTTTCTGAGACTTGGCCCGGCTCGCGTCCTCGAGCGTCGCCAGCTCTTCATCGAATCCCAGGAGTTTGGCCCTTTCCTTCTCTAGGACATCTGATATTTCTTGATGCCGTCTCTGAGAAAGTTAGCTAGAAGTTACTATTTACTATTTACACATTTAATCAAAGTACCTTAGATGACTCTATTTCTTCATTAAGTCGGCCGACCTCAACACTCAGCTCCGTCCAATAGTGCTTCGCTTCCTCAAATGATTGCTGGGCCATAGTTATATCAGCCTCAAATTGATCTATAGCACGAACGCAGTTTAGTAAGATTCATAGAACATCTTCTTACTGCTGGAATACCTTTCTCTAACTGTGCACCTTGGAACAGCTTCTGCGTAGCTTTCACGACTTGCGATTGCATTTCCGACTTCGATTTCAACGCAGCGACCTCAATCTGGAATAATTGTTAGCAGACGAGATGCATACCACGCTGTAGTGCTAGGAGCCCTTACACGAAGCTCCTCAAGTTTCGATCCCTTGTCTGACTTGAAGTCGGTCATATCTTTTTCTATTCTGGCGATATTCTGCTCGGAAGTTACCTGAGCCTCATAAGCATTCTTGAGCTCCTCTTCCGATTGCTGGATATTCTGAATTATGTCGTTGAGCTCGTTGATAACCTAGAAGCACCATTCTTGTCAGCTCGACTCGTAGATTTCAGAAAGAAATGCTCATACAGCCGAAGACGAGTTGCTAGCAATCTGCTGTTCCATAAGCGAAGCCTCATGCCTCTTGAGCTCCAGACGCTGGCTAAGTTTAGTTCCTTGGTCGACCTTGAGTTTCTCAGATGCCATGACCTCCTTCATCTTTCCTAGCATCGCCTTCTCGTGTGCTAACTGTGCCGTAAGCTGGTTCAACTCCTGAACAATGATCAGAAAACCAGTCGAGTTCAGTGCACTGCCGCCAGATAGCGTTCCATTTGGATCGTAGAGGTCACCCTGAAGAGTAACACTCTTCATCCGGACTCGAGCATCGAATGTCACGCGTTTGGCCGTCTCAGCGTCGGCGCAAATCAAGGTGGATCCGAATACATATTCCATGGCCAACGAGACCTCATCATCATATCCGACGAGAGATAGGGCTAAATCGACCTTGTCGGGAGCAATGCTCTTGGCCACTCCGATCTTCTCAGCAGAGGCTCTAAATGCCGAGATTTTGTTCAAAGGAATAATGGTAACTCTTGTTCGCAAATTTCCGTTCTCGAGCAGCTGGGTGCCGGTAAGTTCGGTATCAACGACGACATTGTACAGCCTTCCTCCGGCGCAGATCTCCAATGCGGTCGCACAAGCATACTTCTCCTCTTCCAACGAGAAGAGCTGAGCAACCAAGCCTTTCACCCTAGATCTGTCGAAAGACGGAACTGGGTCAGTGTAGTTGAAGTCGATATTCGCGACCGAGCGCTTTAGACTGTCGATCTTCATGGATAGCTCACGGACCCTGCCCGCGGTAGCTACTTCCTGTCGCTTCATGGACTCGTGTGCTGTTTGATTAAAGTCAAGTGCAGATAGAGACTCCTCCAGAGATGCGCACTCAGTTTTTAATGACTCCAGTTTGTTAAGTAGGCCTTGATTCTGCTGCTGCGCCTTCTTAGCTCGAGGAGCAATGTCCTTTCCACGCTTCTCCAAGTGTGCAACTTGGAGCTTCAGCTGTTGCTGCTTCGTTTTTGCCTGGCTGGTACAAGTTCGCGCCTCTGTAATAATAGAAGTTAGAGTCCAATGAAATAGGTTGTCCAAGTGTTACACTCACCTTCTAGTTGATCCATAAATCCATTTTTCTGACCCTCTTTAGAGGCCACACCTGTACGTAGCGTTTCCAGCAACTCTTCCTTGGACGACGCCTCCCAGAAAAGTTTATCGTAGGCCTCTTTTAGAACCTGGAAGGATTTTTGCTTCTCCTCGTATTCCACCGCCTTCGAAGCCATTTGGTTTTGAAGCTATATTGCACTTGTCAGCCATGGCTACCATTTTAGAAATAGTGTCGGAACTCACCTCTGCTATATTCCGTTGAATTGACTTGCCTCTCTCCTCCTCGTCAGAAATATTGTTTGTCTTCAGATCACGAAGAGTTTTTAGGCGAACAATGTCATGGGAGATTTCCTTCATTCTCTGCTCCAAATTTTGGAATTTCACGCCCTTTCTCAGTTCCTCTTCCCGGAGCCCTCTTATTCGTGCGATATCCTCTTCGATGAGCGCTATCTCCGACTTCGTTTTGATAATGGCATCTTCAATGGCGCCCAGCTCGGAAGCCTTCGTCCCAATCAATTTCGCAAAATCGTTTAGAAGTTCCTATAAATAAGTTAATTGAGAGACATTAACACGTATACTTCAGGCGTGGCTTACGTGATACTTCACATAGTCATGCGAAACCACAACTTTGGTGAGACGCTCCAGATCAGACTGAGTTTGCTGTAATTCTAGAAACAATCGTTTTTCAGTCCTCAGTTTCTCCAACTTCGGCTCAATTTCCTCTCGCAGCAACTCGTTGATCTCTTCGACCTTCTTATCCTTCTTGCCCATGGTTTTCAGTGCCTTGTCGCGTCGTTCCTCAAACATCCTAGTTCCAGAGGCCTCTTCGATCATGGCTAGAATTTCAGTTGACTTCATGTTGAGGACTTTGGTAATTCTACCTTGCATAATTAAGAAATTTGGATTATTGATGTTGAGTTGAATCGACTGAAACAAGTTCTGCACCGTTTGCTGTTGCGCGCGATGTCCGTTGATTAGGTACTTGCTGGTTCCGCCGAGAACAATCTATTAACAAGTCAACAGAAATCACATAGTGCAAATATATTATAGCTTTATACTTGACGTGTGACACTGATTTGCGGACATGTTTCGAACCCGATGGGACTTTTCGCGGTGTCCTTGTTGTTGAAGACAATTGTTACACTCGCCTTAGTAACACCAGCTTGACCGCGTTTATATATTAGATCCTGCAAGTTCTGTGCTCGAACAGTGCTCATAGTCGTAATCCCCAGTACAAAGCATATCGCATCGAGAATATTCGACTTTCCTGATCCGTTGAGTCCTGTGATGCAGTTGAACTGCTCATCCCAGTTGCTGATCACGGTTCGTGTCGCATACGACTTAAAGCCGTCGATAATTAGCTCTTCAAGCTTCATATCTCAAATTCATGGGAAATCAATGAGAATATAGCAAGTAGGCGGGATGATGTACTATGCAACAGTCGCGATCAGCTGAGGAGCGAAAGGGATCGCACTAAACAATAGTTTCGCGTTTGTATTGGTCGGTTGCCAAAGCAACACGGGTTACCCGGCTGAGCGATGGCCAGCTACTGAACTGCATGGGTCGATTGTGTGTCCTCGCCTCTCCCAACGTGCGCCAAGCGCTGGATGCCAACGAGCCGCCCCACTGCCAAATACCAAGAAAAATCGACACTTCCAAATCTTGTAGGACCGCATCCAATTTCAACAAGTTGGAGCAAATCCTTTATTCATTCGAACCCGGTAGACGACTTTAGTATAAGTCTCCTCCATGGATCCTTCTCTTATCTTGTAACTATCGGCGCTCATTCTTCTGAAAGTTTGGAGTATCGCAAACTTTCATTGTAGTTTCGCCAAAGAGAATTTAGAACAAGTGCTCTTCTTTTATCAGGTTTTGATTTCATGGCTACAGCATCAACCCTTTGATCAAGTTAGTATTTCGATATGGCTACGGTTTTTGCATTTGATGAACCGGAGATCGACGGCGATTTCTTTCGGACTCGGACTAAGTCCATATCGTCGATCGGGTCGAGGGACGACGCGTGGGTTCCTACAAGCTATAACTGTACATCTCCTGAGAACTCAGTGAACTTGTCGACTGGATCGTTTGGTGAGGCGAACGGGATTAGCATTATTACGGAGGGCGATGAGGATGCGATCGACGATGGCAACCGTAGATCGGAGAATATTGTCGAGGACTGCATGAATGGCAGCACCCTTAAACCTAATCAGTTCAAGGACGAGGAGCTTATGGGGACATCCTACAAAATCGACATTGCGTCCGATTATATATCCAGCATTGCCGAGGAGACCAAAGGTCCTAAGCTGAATGGCAAATTGACACCTGCGGATTTCGAGTCCATTAAAGTTCTGGGACAAGGAGCGTACGTAGCTTTGTATTATTTTGCTGGAGTCGCACGGTCTGATTTTTTTTTTAGTTATGGGAAGGTCTTGTTAGTTCGGGAGCGATCGACCGGACGGCTTTATGCTCAAAAGCAATTAAAGAAGGCGTCTATGACTGTGCACAAGAAGACGGCAGAGCAGACGAAGACGGAGCGATCTATCCTTGAATCAGTCAGACATCCATTCATTGTGAAGCTCTTTTATGCCCTACAGGATCAGCACAAGTTATATTTGATTCTGGAATATGCTCAGGGTGGTGAACTCTTTTCTCATTTAGCGATGGAGAGGATGCTCTCGGAAGAGGTTGTGTCGTTTTACGCCGCGGAACTCGTTCTAGCCTTGTCTCATCTGCATACGGTTGTTGGAGTGGTCTACCGTGATTTAAAGCCAGAAAACTGCCTACTTGATTCGCAGGGCCACCTTGTCCTCACTGATTTCGGTCTAAGCAAGGTAGCGAATGACGATGGGACCTGTCGCACATTTCTTGGCACTCCCGAGTACATGGCTCCAGAGATTTTGCTAGGCAAGCCATATGATTTCGCAGTGGACTGGTGGTCGCTGGGCGCGTTGTGTTACGACTTATTGACAGGTTCTCCTCCATTTACCGGCAACAACTACAAGAGAATCGTGGAGAAGATTCAAAAGACGAAGCTAGTCCTACCATACTATATGACTGCTGAAGCGAAGGACCTTTTGACGCGTTTACTTCGCAAGGAACCAAAGAAAAGACTAGGTGGAAATATTCCGAGCGATATCAATGCCATCCGGAAGCATCGATTCTTCCGCAAGATTAATTGGGACTTGCTCGAGGCTCGTGATCCTTGCATTGTACCTCCTATCTTGCCAATTGTCACTGATCCAATTTTGGCCGAGAATTTTTCAGAGGAGTTCACAAACATGGCTCTTAGCCCTCCTGGGATCGAGATTCCGGGGTTGGGATCCTATTCAAGCACAAGCAATATCAACGATGCCTTGACTTTTGAGAATTTTACTTTCACAGCTAGCAATAGCTTCATTGAGAATGCTATGAAGGCTTGTCGTGAATAGCGAATAAGTTGACCTTTTCGAGTGTAGTGCTCTCAGAGGGCGCATTACATCTATTTCCTGTGTTTCTTTATATGACATTCGTTTATTTGGGGTTTAAAGGCGTAGATACGGGATAGAGGTTAAAGTTTGGTGTTATGTGTTAGACCGCACGTTCATAGTCTGTGTTTTAGAGTCTATAGATCCAAGTGTGATATATGTAATTGATTTGTAGGCAAGAAAGTTCTCCAAGTTGGCTTCATCTAGTAGTCGGCTGATGGGAGTCCTCCAAACGTTGGGGAAGCGACCCACATGGCCACATCCCATGCTAGTCTTGACTGCCGATATTAACTCCATCAATATAGTTAAAACGCATTCATCCATTGATGTGAATATTCGCACGTAAGAATAAGTGTTTTATTGCTGGAGATTTGTCCGCTACTGTCTTCTTCCCGACAAGATCTGAGCCATCGTCGCCGCCCTGCAGAAGTTAATGAACTATGTCTCGCATTGTAATTGCATCAATGAACTCACTCTTCGTGTGTTATCTGAATCCCATTCTTATCCATGACATCTCTCACTAGAAATATTGATTACTAAGAATGCGGTTTAGTCACAGCAGTTTCACCTACGGTTCTTCATCGCCTCTTGGACTTCCTTGTCGCGCATCATCTTCAGAACAGTCCACGCACTAGGTCTGCCACCTTCCGGCGACAAGAGACCCTTATCTTTCATAAGTAACATCGTGTTCGCAAGGCATTCCATGACCTATTCAACTTGCAAAGTATTTAGTGCTCCCCTAAATCATCATAATTCAGCCATGGAGAATAGCCGTTACCTCAGGATTAGAAGACATCTTCCGCATCAAGCTGGAGTTCAGTATAGCATCTGTGACTTGTGACGGGTCAATCGTAGCGTACGATCTGACGCATGGCGCATTATTCCGCCAGTTACCGTGGACACAGATTACCGATTCTCGAACTGAGGAAAGTGTTGCTGAAAACACTGGTGCCGAAGCTCGCGACAGCCGAAGCGATCGTGCAATAGCCATAGTCGAGTTTCGGAGGTAAGTGGTAGATAGCATGTTTGAATTTAAGTAATATGACGTCAGAAACTAACTTTTATCGAAAGAACTGGCCGCTAATGCGACGAAATGGTCTGCTAAGTCTGTTCCGTTATGATATCGGGTTTACGATTGCTCCACGATCGTCGGTTGGCATTGGGAGGAATCAAGTATGAGCGACGGTCAACATTCTGTGATCAACATCCAAAATAGCCGAAGGTCTCATTCCATTTCACATTCTACTTCTACAAACATTCGGATTTTGTACCTTGGAGCTTACTGTACAGGCATCAACAATCATGACTAAAACCCTGAAATCACAGAGGGTGTCGAATAACTCGCAGCCGTCCTCCCTTCACTGTTAAAAATTTACGGACGACAATTTGTGTGTAAAACGGCTCGTTGGAGTACGCATCGCATAATTGACTCATAAAGATAATATTGATGACCTCATACGTTGATATGAATCCCAATTGAAGAATAGTAGGAATGACATTGGCGCGACAGCCAGCTTGGAGAAAACCTAGTGTTCGCGACTTCCGCGCGTTGTGCACAGGAGCGATTCCTCCGCAGCGTCTGCACCTCACGCGTTGCCCCACTAAATGCGTTTATGATACTCGATTTAACGAGGGTGCTTGCTGGACCATATGCGACACAGTCCTGGCCGATTTTGGGTATCGATCTATCGTACCGACTTGTACGGTCTTCGAAAGATGACTGATCTTAGGCCAGAGTAGAATTTATCAAGGTCGATCAGGTCACGATGTAGGACGGTAAAATGAGTTTTCTGTGCATTGAGATAGCATTCGGGCATAGTATGGCCAAGAATCGAACTAATGAACAGATGGGATGGTTTGAGGTGTTGCAACGATTGAAATCGAAATTCACCCTAAAGTTCTTCCGCGTTGCAAATCAATACTTCTGTTCTTTGAACCTCGGGCCCAACCTATGTCCAAATTCCAACGTCTTATAGTTCCTTAGAAACATTACGAACGCTCAAGAAATTTGGAAAATAAAGTTTAGTTGAACATTAGGATTTGATATATTCTATAATTAGTGTCGACTATCTTGACACTTAAAAAGTACGTCGTTGGGCTTCCTTTCACTTTTCGCATGCGATGCGGCATACTTGCTCTCCAGAAACCCCTCGACAGACTCAGCTTATGTGGCATTCCAAGCTCTCCATGATTAGGGACATACGACCTTATGGCTTTAGGTCCTCCAACAACGACTGAATCAGAGTTCTGAATGCCTATGGGAGAGCGTCTGCTTCATCCGAGTCCATGCGCGATCGGGGTCTGATCCAGGATTTTTCGGGGCAATCTCCGCTTATCGAAACGAATCTCTCATGATATTCGAGCTGAAAGATTGGATCATTGTCATACATGAAAATTGCGCTGTCCTTCTTCCGCGTAATGGCATCAATATTCGGTTCATTGACGGCGTCTAGGAAATATTCGATAGACCTCCGCTGTAATCCGTTGCTCCCTCAGCGCAATTTAGTAGATTCGGGCATATTGGTAGTCAGACGTATTGACTGGGCCCTGACATCGTTTACGTGGAGGGATAACGCGAGTATAAGGTCCAAGTCTGCGCAGTCCCGTGCAGTGCATAACATCGGCCCTGCATATGTGCGGTGAGGTAATGCACAAGAGATTGAGTCGTAAATGTCTACACATTAGTTTAGGGTAGGGTTGAAATCACGACCGCTATCCATTTGTATTCGATACTTCCTGGATAACTCCGCATGCCTGGAAGTTGACATTCTCCTTTTCACATCCTGTAGTATTGAAGAGCCATATTTCCATTTGGACGAAGCAGCAACACCTCCGCGCTCCGTCTGTCATTTCCTCGCACCTGGATCTCAGCAACAGTTCTCAAATCTCCCGAATAATTGTTTAACCTTCATATGCATGCTTTGGATTCTCTTAAACCGCACGCTGGTCGTAAAACAAGTGTAATAATTATCCGTCATATAATTTATACGACTGGAGCTTGAAATATTTCCCGTGGTCGAGATTATACACACAGCGTATAGATATCAAACGGTCTGTGCATTTAAATCCATAAATATTGACATATACTGCGGTTCATAATTCACGATTACAATTCACAAATCACACAACACTTAGAATACTTTCTTCGGGGTAGTTTTACCAGTTGAGATAATACTAGTACTAACATATGGGAAGTACGTCGATAATTAATTCTAATAATGCTGCGATGCAGTTGTTTATGTGGACTACAGTTCCGATATCGGTTCCCGAGTGTGCCAGAATATTGAATCCGAAGAGCTACATCGAGCGGCGCTTTCCGGACCACGCGGTCATATCTCTAGTGGATATAGATTCGAAGAATTACTAAATGTCAACTCCTGTGGGCCTGTCATCATCGTCGGTAGCGCAAGATGGCTATCCGAATGAGTCCTCAGCAACGAACCAGATTGAACTGCCGCGTTTACTTCCGTCATCGAATTCATTCACATCAACTTCGATACCGGGATTAAATGCGAGTCCTATATCAGCCTCGGGAAACCTCTTCAGCATATCATCAAGTACGACTAATACACCACAATTGAATGGTAATGGAAAGCCAGATAGTCATGCAGGGAAGAGGGCTGGCGCATCTGCTCTCTTGACCAAAAAGGCGAGAGGTGGTGCCCGGAAAAAGAGAGGACGACCAAAGAAGGACGATGTATGTCGCGGTCGGCGGTTTCTTTAGCTTGCTCATTCTAATCAAGCCCTAGGACGACGATTCTGACGAGGAATTCTCCTTCGATGGGATAAAAACCAAGTCTGGGAGAAAGGTTCACAAGCCGCAACAGTTTGACCCCATAGATCCAGATGGAGGGCGTATGTAACAATAGGCTATAGATCACGCTACAGTATGATAAATGGAAATCTAACTAATATATTGCAACAGACAAGAAAAGGACTACGCACTTTCGTCGAGACATGCAGACTTGTAAGGTCTGTTTTCGGGGACATAGCCCCGAGTCTAATTTAATCGTTTTCTGTGACGGTTGCAATGATCCCTACCACCAATTATGTCACGACCCGCCAATTGGAAGGGTCTTTATTGACATAGCCGAAGCGCAGTGGTTCTGTACGAATTGTCAGAAGAAGGTGGTCGAAAAGCCACTTGAAGTCGGAATGTCCGGCGAGATATTGTCCGAAGCGGAGGTAGGCTAATTGTTCGTCATAATAACGCCAATCGTCTAATTTACAGGAAGAAACGCGCATATTTACTCTCTCTACCTATCCAGCATCTTGTAGAAATTCTGCTTTTGTGCGAGCGTCAATATCCTCACTTGAAAATTTATTCTCCCAATGCGAAGAATATACTAGCTCAAAGGCGTCAACAGGGTGCATCGGTGTTGATACCGAATCCCGGTCTGAGCGCTGGTCAAGCTGTGCAATCAGCAGTCAAGCCACCACTTACACATCCCTTGATCGATGTGAGTATCTTGTATCTTCATAACGAGTAATGACCAAATTGACCCTAACGTCTTCGAAGGACACAACGCCCCTACCGGGTTCCGGAACTCAGATTCCCCCAGAGACTGAAGCAGATGCCCAGTACTTGGTGGATTGTGACAGTAATAACTTTACCCATAGAGTATATGATACACCAGGCATATTCCGTCCGATGGTTCCACAGCCATATAACGGTCATACAAATGGCAATATCAATGGTGTTACGAATAGCGGTGTTCATTTGGCAACTGGGCCCGGGCTGATTTCAGGTCGTTAGGTAAATTTATTTATGTTTCTGTACATTATTTAGTATATCATTGGCTTTCAAGCGGGATCGAATTGGGGTTTCCGCTGAGTTGCAACTGTTCAGAAGTAAAGTGTACATTAGGATGAAAGCAGGAACGTCTCAGCCTCTTTCAGACAATCTTTATAATACTGTACAAAAAACGTCGATAACATTACTCCTTCGGAGTGTTCACTTCGGGGGCCGATAATGGCCTTAACAATGCATTGGCTTTAGAGATTAATTCCTTCTTTGTCACCCTAGCGGTTCTAGGTCGCGTTGCCGTTGTTGGTGTTTCGCTAGGCCTTGCTGTTACTGTTGGTTGATCTGCATGATGTCCCGTCTGGAACACTCCTAGCATCGGTAGAAGTGGCGCCGGAGGATTCGCTTCGGCTTGGGCTGATGAAGTCCCGCTCTCGTTATCGTCAACCATCATTAATGGTGATTCTCGTCTTTCCGCTGATGCTTCTGCATGAGCTGCTTCAACATTCCGCAACTCCTTCAGTTCCCTCTCGAACTCAGGTAGTTGCTGATATATCTTCATATAAATGCTTCCAAACACATCCTCCAAGCCTCCCGTGGGTGCAAGCCCCACATTCAACTTTCGAATTTCAGACGCCTCATGCAAGTACTTTAGGAGAGCCGGAGGAGGCTTGAGTTGGCCAAATACGGATTCTAACTTCGCAGCTCGGCTGAAAAACTCGTCCACCGGTATGAGCGTCATAGAGCTTTCCATGTATCGCTCAGGGACATCAGCAAGGTTTCGTAATACGTGAACAATAGCTTGGCATAGTCGCTCCCAGGCGTCAGTATGCCGAATCATGACCGAAGTTAGGCGTCGAAGTTTCTTGGCCATTATATTGAGAGCTTCCAAATCGTCGGTCTTCTCGAGCAACTCGATATAGTAGATTGTATAATTGTACGCATACACAAAATGTCTTCCGGCCCTGTAGTAAAATCTGATTAGTAAATGACCTATTAAAATAAGAGCTAAATTGAGCTTACCTTTCGAATTCTGGCCTCCAGATACTCATAAACGTCTTAGCAGCTTTGAGAGCATAGAAACTGGAAATTTCGTCCTTAGCTCGCTGTATATCATTAAGACCGTGCTCGGCTACACTTGCAATCCGATACGTAGGGCGGTGATGCCAATGTTTCTTGTCAGCTGTGCGTAATCTGCACAAAGCATCTAGTATCACACTGTACAGTCCGCTGGCGATGGTAACATGTTCTTCTCCATCCTTGCAGAATTGGGATTGCTTTAACCATTCCATCGCCGAGTTGACATCTAAACTGCCTTTCTGGAAGTACTTGAATATGGAAGAGATTAACTTATAGTGAGGCTCAAATATCGGATCGCCTTGGCTTGTCTTCTCAGGTATGTTCTTAATTGACTCCAAATAGCAAAGCAGGACCTCTTTAGGATCAGCTCCCAGCTTCGCAAGACACTTTCCCCTCATATAGTAGTTCCTGCGATGTTTAAGTCAGCAGTCGAAGAATAAATACGAAACAAGTAACCAACTGCAGCTTACTTCCACTCTTTTGGATCCTTCAAGATAGCCAGTTGGAACATTTGCAAGGCTAACTTCAATGCAGCTTTGGGCTTCATTTCTGAATGACTGGGCTTTGTGTACATCCCAGTGATCCCACTGAAATGGCGTTCGAATTCTTCCGTGTGATAAGCTTCCATGTCCATGGGCGATCTAGTAGATGAGTACAGCTCATATCCAAAGTCCGTCCAGAACGTTGCTAAGACAGAAGCTGGCGGAGCGATCGCATCTTGTCTCAATAATAGACTAATAGCGACAGCATAACACAGAAGAGCTCTCTACATGCCAAGTTAGACAGCAGTCGTGATCATGTACGACCTAAAACTAACCCTCTGAGTAGCAGCAATACTTTTCTTGTCAGAACTAAGTTTTTCCGCGCTCCAAGTCATATCATCTTCCGCCTGCGCGTCATATGTTTGTGCTAACCCATACCAGGATTCGAATCTGTTCGTGTTACAGACTAAGTCGTGCTAAAACTGATGTCAGAGTGGATCCTGCTCGCAAAAGCTTGGAAAAATGACATACCTTGAAGTATCGAATTGCATAATCTAAATCTTCTGTTCTACCTGCCATTGTCCTTTTGCGAGATCGATACTGTGTTAAATAGATTTGACCTTGGATAAAGTACAGACCAATCATAGCGACTGCTTAGAGTTAGAATGCAGAAACACCAGAATATCGATATTGGTTTAACTACCTTTCGCGTAATCGGATTGCACTCTGACAGTTGATAGCGATTCTGTTCCCTTTAAGGACTTCTGAAGAAGAAGTGGGCTGAGTGACGAGGACAGATACTTATCTATAATACTTTGGTTGTAATATATCGC
Source organism: Lipomyces lipofer (assembly GCA_003705915.2). NCBI lineage: Eukaryota > Fungi > Ascomycota > Lipomycetes > Lipomycetales > Lipomycetaceae > Lipomyces > Lipomyces lipofer. The sequence goes on along the minus strand of PPJX02000051.1, from coordinate 42,223 downwards.
AGCTAGATAGATTGTTACAATCTGTCATGTGAAAGTAAAGACACAAGAAATCTTACCTTGATCTCTTCGAGGCACCCCAATGACTTCACAAATCTTGTCTAAAGCCGATTTCAAGTCTGATCGAGGGAACGCTTGGGATTGGCGTTTCCGAAGGGCCATCGTCATGATAAAGTGAACTAGTGCAAGAGCATTTTGCTTGTCGAAAGCGACTGGGGTTGACTTGTGATCATACGGAAAGAAATTCTCGTTCTAAACGTTCTAATTAGCGACACTTTCAGCAGTTCCCTTCAACATTCATGCATACTCCTAGAGCCAACCCAAAGCGGCAATGGACGCATTGAAGCATTTCTGTCTCCGAATCCGGAGAGTCAATTCGAAGGAGCTCTTGCTGCACAAGTTTCAGAAATATTCCTCCAGCCATTCCGCAATACTCCCTCGTCCCCAGCTCTTCATGAAGTGTAGAAAGAAGCTGCAGCAGCTGCTCATATTGCATTTCTGGTGACAGATCGAGCTCCAGCTTTCTCCGAAAACATATATATGCGAGACTGAGCAAAGTAGTGAGCTACGAACTGAGCAGAAAAAAGGAATAGCGTCATACTCACCACCAGCATTGAACTAGCATCTCCCTGAATTTCATAGTGGAACTGCTATATGACGGACTCTCTCCGCCAACTGTGTTATTGTTGATCGCATTATCTTCGTGAATCACATAAACATGCAGAATTCGAAGTAGAATCACCGCGCAACCTAGCAACGTCGAGATGTCCTCTCTGCTCAAAGTTCCTATGGGAGCTTGTCAGAATGAGCGCAGTCGGTCGAACTACGGCCACATACCCATAAGTTTTTCATCTGATAATACAGATTCCACTGCTTTGGAGAGAATCTCACGTGCCTTGAAAAGATCATTAGCCTCGAAGCACATAGCTGAAACAGTAAATTCGGGGACATACTAAAAATAAGCATCGAAACAGCACAAAAGCCCTTCGTCCAAGTTCAAGCTTGTCGTAACCTGCAGCCAATTCATTTGTTACGAGCTGCAAACAAATTAGAAGACACCCAAACGATTTCGACTTTTCATGCAAATGATCATATTGCTGCCGCAACAGGCTCCATAGATATAATCTGAACTCTAATGTTGAGCCAGCTATGAATTTCTCAACGATCTCCAGATCGAGCTGCGGGGGGGGAGACGGGCGACATGTATTCTTCAGAACAGTCTCTAGTAGTTGAATCTTTTTCTCGGAGTCGGAGCTCTCAATTGATCCCTCGAAAATTCCACCGAAGATAGAGGCAGCATGAAGCTTAGACATTTGCATCACCACGCTCTCAGCGGACAGGCTCGGAATATATGGCCTATCGTAAAATTAAATATTTATGTGCAAATTCTAATTCTAATTCGCAACTTAGACTTACGTGTTCGCGAACTCTATGACTAGTTCAGGATCATGTTCCAGAACCCGCTTGTAGTTTTCAAAAGCAAGAAATATTTGCTCATGAGATATACCACAAACCTGGTCAAAAATGATGCCTGTCCATTCGTGCCTATACGCATTGTGAGATGGAATAATAAGAAATCCATAACCAGAAAGGTAATCCTACCTTAATCGCAATGGAACGAATAACGAAGAATCCGGATTATCGATCAAAAAAATAATATCGGCTGTAAATTGTTTCCATATCCCGAGACGTGCCAGATAACCTTGCAATTGCTTGTCATCTGAGTCAGATTGCTGTTGGTTCATCTCGATATAGTCGTCTACAAGAAGTTCAAATATCGATTGAGAAAATTTGGCGTTAGCTAACAAAATTTGAAAACTATTCGTCTTAATGGACTCGGAGATAACTTGATGTAGTAAGTCGAAGTGAAGCCATAGAAGTCGCTTGATTGTCTTCGCCAAGGACAAGGGCCACTGATATCTAAGAAACATTTCAGATACACCATTTTGAGGAAACAGCAACGTTTTGATCCATCCGATGACTGTCTCCTTGAGGTAATAGGAATTATTGTTAACAACATCGACAAATTCGACTATGCCTTCGTCCTCTGAGAAGATTAAGTTTGACTCCGACACGTTTTTGACCATGGCGATATCAAAGAGACGAGACGCACATTTCGCAGGACTAGAATTATCTTCAATAAATGATTCGGTTAACGACAAATAGACACCTACTTTTGAATGCCTTCTCCATGCAGAAAAATTTTGCCAGTAGAGTCTTTCCAGTATTGAATGCTTGTCATGAAATCCTTCAGAGGCAAATCGCGAGCGTCTGTCAATTCTGCATCCGAAGTAACTATAGCCTTTAAGTTTCCAAATGACACCCCAATTGGACCAAACAAAATATCGATCGTCTCAAAGAACTCTATATCACTGGACGCCTCTTGCGCGGATGAAATCTGTTCTTCGACTCGTGCCCGAACTCTTTTGCTGGATCTTTGCATTATAGTTAGAAAATGCCATCAACATTGTCTGAATTCTCGCACATGCCTTGCTCCCTGTGTTTCTTCGCCAAAAGACCTACGCTTGCGTCTTCGAAATGAAGCTTCGTTTTCTTCTCCGTCGATATTTTCAGCCTTGGAGCCATTCTCATCTGCGAGAGCAGATTCCGATGATTTGGCATTGTCGGACTGCTCTGCCTTTGCATCTTCTATGATCGCTCCAGGGATCCTTATAGTAATAACAATAGGCTGAGAAGTTGCTTCGTTCTGGACCCTTTGCATAGAATGAGAATTAGCTCACTGTCAATAAGCAATCATCCAGTAACAGACAGCATACGTCTTCGTCGAAAGTTGTAAAAGAGTTTTGCCAACCGATGTCCACGTTCTAGAATTGACTACTAGATTTACCAGTTGGGGCTTATCATTCGCGAGATTGTCGGCAATGCTAAGGCAGTAAGTCAAATGATTCCGCAATAGAGCACTCGAACCTACCTTATATCCTCTTGAATTAGTGGCTGTAGCCAGATAGGTGTTTCCGTACTACGCTGAATGTAGTGCAAAACTGCGTCATTGAATTTCAGGCCTTTCAATTTTTTGAAAATTGGGTGCGCAAGAGTGCAGTCATCACCGAGCTCAAGCAGAATCTGCCAATTATTAGTCACTGCAGCAGGCCCAATAAACCGACTTAGAAATGAGACGTACACGTTGGAGAGCATAGAGTGCCGACAACTCATCGACACCTATAGGAGTGTCTGATTTTGCACAGTCGTCGATACTGACAGTCTTTTCAGCGCTATTGACGACACACTCTAGGGCATATCTAGTTAAGCGTTTCAAATTGAGGGCGGGAAGGTATGCAGCAATCTTGAGCCAAAATTCGGCATCTCCGGACTCGTGTATCATCGCCTAAATGGGATTAGAACAGTATTCATTCTTAACTACCGCGGGGAACATACCTCTGCAAATTCTGCCATTCCTTGAGCGAGGCGCTCGTGAAGATCGGAAAAAGTTAATGCATGATGGCTCAATTTAATCCAGTCAAGAACTAGTTGGCCATGATTCTTGTAGGCAAGGTATTTCAAGATATGCACGGATGGTGGGATATTTCCAGTCTATAGTCGAAAACATTAGTAAACTATCTACAAGTCAAGCCATAGATCACACACCAGCTCCGTTGAGAATATGTCAACTTTAAACAATTCGTTGTAAGTGTCGGAGGCCAATTCCCATTTCTTATCATAATGTGCCTTTAAGGCATTCTGGAACAACTTGAAAGCTTCCTCAATCTGATGTCCAAGAATCAGTACGTGTGTATAAAAGACAATCATGTAAACTACTTTACCTGGACTTCTCTAATCCTCTCCTCATTCTCACTTTGGTCATCGCCTTCGATATTTAGCGCAACGAATGAGGCCTAATAAAATATTAGACAGTACTGATTGTCCTTCTCCAAACAGTGATACACACCGCTACTGGCTTTTCCATGTCGCTCGCCGAAGATAAGACCTTTTACAAATTTCCGATCATCAGGCGCACTTTTAAGGACTGGGAACAGCGGAAGCAGTACTAATTGCCGAGATTTTCATGGCAATACGATCTGGTGATTCTCTGTTGACTGGAGTATACGCGATGCCCCGAGCCGTTTTGGCGTTGAGCGACGAGCCGCACGAATTTTACCATAGTTACTTTTGAAGTTTACGACGCTTAGGTGACTTTGGGTCAGATTTGTCGCAATAAATTCCGATCACGTGATAGATGTCAGCCTGCTTCCGGTCGCTGATCAAACAGGTAAACAAAACAAAAGGAACACATTCAAGTGAGCTGTAGGAACCGCATATCACGGAGGTTAGTTGAATTTGTTTAACGTGCATTAGTTAATCTGACATTTACTCAGAAATTTCAAGCTATTCCATAATCTCGACTAGTATAGATTGATCAGAATTGTGCATATTTGAATCTTGCCGGATCAGGCTCCTATTCACTCGTGCTAAGTCGATTGTTGATGCTGCCCAATTCCATCCGATTCACCAGCAATTCGGTCTTAACGTATTAGTATACTGCCTATCTTTTATTTTGGTGGCACAATTTCCGTCGGGGCCCTTCTGGACCTGCTAAAGCTCGGTCCTGAGCCGTCAGGACACTATGGCAAATGAGTCGTCGCCAGTTAGGCACTATAGAGCACCGGCGACGACGGTTACAGTTCCTACGTCGGGATCTTCGAATACTAGATCAATATCCAACAGTGCGTGTCAAGCTATTTCGTTCATCTGACTACTTACTAACCTTAGATCAAGGCAATCTATCAGAGCTTAGTCGCCCAAGGGCAGGCCTCAGAAGCGCCCAAACTCAAGGCCCTGCTAGTACCGTGCGGTCTCGTGCCGCTTCGCAATCGGTATCAGGCACTGCTGCTCGGGCTCCCTTCACTCCCGGCACGAAGAGGTTGGTTAGTTCGCTCATAGAATGCTATAGCTCAATATACTAACATAGATTTCGTCAGATACGCCATTAATCTCTCTACGCCGAAGCCTACTCCGGAATCTACTGCAGTAATAGAGGAGGCAACGAAAGAAACTCAACACTCAGCCACTCGAATCCCCGCGTCTTCGATCCAGAAACGATCCGTCTCGTCCTCTACGTATTCAGCTTCCAATGCCGATAGGAGTGACAGCTCAAGCAGGACAATCCCTGAAAATGGAATTCCAGAAAGAAACAAGTCGCGGGTGCTTCTGGAGCAATCTCAAGAACGGGTCAGACGTGCGCGAAATTCACTCGCAGTTGTGGCAGATCGAGAACGCGTCTTGGGTTCACGAAAAATCAGTCTCGCATCATTGAAACCATCTTCCTCGCCTTTTGTGTCTGAGAAATCTGAATCGCAGCCGTCGTCAGTTAAGAAATTGGTCTCGTCTTATTCCATCAGAAGCTCTCTAGCTCCCACAGATGCGGCCAATGCACCGTTTACTCGCGCGGGTTTGTCGAAGTCAGTATCGAGGTCTACCGCGTCATCGCCACTTGTTCCGAGCAGTTCGATGTCTAATATCCACGTGCGTGCCCGGCTGAATCAGGATGCCGAAGGTAAAGTTACGGGATCCAGGCGAGCATCTTACGCTACGGGAAACCTCGCTGCAAAGGCCGTTGGTACGACGAAAACCAAGCTAATGCCGCGTCAGTCATCAGTCAGTACGTCAGCAATCCATAGTAGCCCATCTAGGGCATCTTTATCGCTTCATGCAACTGGTCTCGGTGCACGTACGGTCAGTCCTACAGATAAGTTTCGTAGGCGGCGACAATCTTCGTCGACACCAGTGCCACATTCCCCGCTTTTAAATGGCAAAAGGTTTTCCGCGAACTATTCAGATGGAATGGTCTCTCATAACAAGACTACTCCCTTACATGCCGGTAATGATAGTGCCAAAGCACGTGAGGAGCAGCCTCAAAGTCCGCCTGCATTCAATTTGCCAAAATTGTCACCGTCACACAAGCGTCTATCATTAATATTTCCACTAAAGGAGGATATTCCACCTGTCCCACCAGTTCCGCCTTTACCATTCAGTGCGGCTGTACGACATGTGAGAAAGACGAGTGAAATGATCATGAGCACTCAGTCCAGATCTCAGACTCCGGAGCGTAACGCGTCGATGCAGCGTCGGTCATCATATACCAACACAAATGGACCAGAAACAGAGCCGCGGAGACGAACTCGACAATATTCAACTGGTAGCAGCAAAGATATCGATCCAAGGTTAATGCCGCCGTTGAAACTACCCGCCTTACCGCCCAAGACAGTTTCTCGCGTCAATGCGCTGCAAAAGCTTAACGATCGACCTAACGTATTCTTTCAGGCTCGAAACATTTCGGCCCAGACTGTAAGACCGACGTCTACTGTGGCTAGTGCGTCTGATGATACGGCGCCCATTAAGTTTCCAGAAGGGATTACAGTCGCGTTGGTCCAGCCTGCACTGCGGAAAGGCACGCATCCCAGTACATCCTCGCTTAGAACGGGATCCTCGCATTCTCCTTCTAGTATCCCTGTTGCATCATCGTCATCATCCCCTACAAAGCTTGGTGCACAGACTCCGACTACAAAGCTCTCAAGCCCGTCACTTCTTTCCGCAAACGCTGGTCGTGACCAGTGTCCGATCGACTTTCCACCCAGTCCCAGTTCTACCAGCTCTGCAGAGAAGAAATCACCGTCTCTCACTCCGTCATCACTCCGCCAAAAGTTGAGTAGGACGTTTAAGCGGCCTCTCGCAAAGCCGTCACATACGGTGTTGGTAGACTACGACGACGATAACGACGATCAAATGGTCTTTTCATCACCACCGCCGCCGTTACCTCTGTTCACAGAAGCTTCCATTCCGCCAGTACCGCCTCCACACAAGAAGATTGCAATTCCCGCTCCGCAGGCTCATTCGTCGATTCCGAGTCCCAGTAAGCGATCACTCGCGCTGGGTAAATTTGCCGCCTTTCGGGATAAGGCGAGATTTGAGCTCTCGCCGACCAGATCAACCGGAAGTATCAACAGCACCGATCCATCCTCCCCCAGGGTTTGGATCCCCGAGAAGGAACTAGAAGCCCTTGATGCAGACGACGAAGCTGCGGAAGAGGAAATGAGACTTATTTCCAGTCGACATCGCAAGATGGATGACCTTGCGCGCCAGCTTTCAGAGCATCGCCGACGACACGCCAAGCCGACGCAGAGTATTACTGCTGCACAGGCTGCACTGACGGCAAAGCTCAATTTGTACGAAAAAGGCGAGATACTCGACTTTCGGGCAGTCTATTTTTGCGGCACACCATACTGCTGCAAGGTTCCGGGAGACCTTACCGCACATACTACAAACTACGGCTTTGATGACGAAAGAGGAGATTATAAAATTATTGTGGGTGATCATTTGGCATATAGATACGAGATTGTTGGAGTGCTAGGCAAGGGCAGTTTTGGACAGGTGGTGAAGTGCATGGATCACAAAACTGGAGGATTGACGGCCGTGAAGATCATAAGGAACAAGAAGAGATTTCATGCGCAAGCACTAATTGAGACGAAAATTCTGCAGAATTTGTGTGAATGGGTAAGCTACACAAGCTTTGAAATGCTGTTGGATAGTAGCTGACTAAACAGGACCCGGAGGATAACCACCATTTCGTGAGGATTACACATAACTTTTACTTTAGAGGGCATTTGTGTATTGCAACAGAATTGCTGAGCTTGAATCTTTACGAATTTGTGAAAGAGAACGAGTTCAAAGGGTTCTCGCTTCGCATCACGAGAAGGTTAGTAATGGAATTGGGTGGAGGTTTCGGTCGTAGGCATAGGTCTTCAATTCTTAGGATCTAGGATTTTCTGGCTAACGTGAGTTTGGGGTAGGTTAACAAAACAGATTCTCAGTTGCCTTTGTCTGCTAATGCGAAAAAATGTTATCCATTGTGATTTAAAGCCAGAGAATATTCTACTGTCGAGTCCGGCATCGACTGAGATTAAAGTCATAGATTTTGGTTCCTCATGTTTCGAAACTGAGCGAGGTGTGTGACAGCACGAATTTGCAGCCTATTTACTGATATCCGTTGAAGTTCTAATCCATGTATTATCACTTTAGTCTTCACGTATATCCAGTCCCGGTTCTATCGCTCGCCTGAAGTTATACTAGGCCTGAAATACGGGCTGCCCATTGATATGTGGAGCTTTGGCTGTATTCTCGCCGAGCTGCAAATCGGATATCCCATTTTCCCAGGCGAGAACGAGCAGGAGCAACTCGGCTGCATCATGGAGGTTTTTGGCCCTCCGGATGCTTATATCATAGAGAAGGCAAGTCGACGAAAGTTGTTCTTTGACTCAGCCGGTAAGCCTCGGATTGTGATATCTTCGAAGGGCAGGCGGCGAATCCCGAGCTCCAAGTCGCTAGCGCAAGTACTGCGAACAGATGATGGCGCGTTTATCGATTTCATTGCGGCATGTTTGAGATGGGATCCGGAGAGGCGATTGAAGCCCGAAGATGCAGTGCGCCACCCGTTTATCACAGGCAAGAAGATGGAGAGAACATATCACTCTCCACAGCTGGACCGAGCACCTTCATCGAGGCAGTCCACTGCTCCACTATTACGAACTTCTCACGTGAGGCCTCTACCTGAGGTGCCGAGGCTGCGGTCGTTGAACTCTTCGTCTTCTCAATCCAGCAGTGTGCCGTCATCCGCAGCAGCTAGCATATCCTCGCGAGATAGTAACTTCAAAATCACTCCTTCTAACAATAGCAGCGCGGTATCGATGCAATATCACCCCGCTCGGACGATCCCTACATCGACCGCATCAGACTTGAACAACACCGCTACAGCTGCCGTAGTAACTTCACAACCCTCCACTTATACGTCTGGCAAGCGATTCACCTCCTCCACCGCCGTTTACACAACGCCAAGGGCCACCGCCGCGAGCAAGCGTCTTAGCACAGGCAGCAGCTACGCACTACAAAACAGGTCTACCACGAGCGTGTCCAGCATTCCAAGGGTGATTCCCGGAAGTGCGAGTACCAGCCGAATAGCCTCCTATGCTACCGGAAACAATACGCCGACTAAATGACGGTCTGTGGTTATGGGAAGTGTAACAATTGATCTTTAAAGTTGATTAAAAGGATGTTGCCTAGTAGTATGAAGTGGTGTTCTCGGTGTTATTTGCACTGTTGCATCGTCGACATATTGTTGTTAGGAATTCATTGCTAGGTGGGTCTATAAAGCTTTTGCGACTTCATAGGTATAATAGAAGTCCTTATGGTGTGTTTTTTGCTAGAGACATTCATGATTATCGGCGGTCCTGGTTATAGATGCATCGGTATCCTGTATTTATTATCTTACTTTAGACGACTTATTCGTTACATGACTGTCGAGCATATTTATTCTTATCAACAGTCGCTGCGTTGGGTTTTTGTCCGTGCCTTCTGACTTGATACTTTACAGTGTTCTTTAAATGGTGACCAGCATTCATTGAATTAAACAATAGAAAATATGCTCTAACTGCTTGAGAAGAGTCGACAAAAATCTATAGGCGGAATAGGCGCACTCAAAAAAGAATAACACTAGTAAGACACGAGAAACCCGAACTTTTCCTCTCGCACAATGAAATCTACAAAACTATATTACACACGTCAAGGCAAGTCCACAAGCCACCACCGCTTCCTCGCCAACTGATGAATAGTGGCACGTCGCTCTGGCTCTTTCGCAAGACAGTCCTGCAAGAACTCTCGACATTCGGCCGAAACTGGCCGCTTGAGGATCCAGTCCCGGGCGATCGCGTCCTCGGGGCTGCGGAAAGGCGTTTGGCCCGTGAGACAGGTATAGAGGAGGATGCCTAGAGCCCAGACATCGCATTTTTCCGCGTCGTAGGGCTGGGATTTGAGGACTTCGACGGGAGCGTATTGCAGCGTGCCGTAGAACCTGTTAAATTGCATGCGTCGTGTAGGGTGTGTGCTGGGCGTACTGGGTGTGCTGGGCGAGCTGGGCGCGCTGAAGGGTAGCACTATGGCGCTGCCGAAGTCGATGAGCTTGATGTTGAGGGAGTCGTCGATGAGGATGTTTTCGTCTTTAATGTCACGGTGATATATATTTTGCGTGTCGAGGTACCACATCGCGTCCACCAGCTGCCGCATCATATACCGGACTTGCCGCTCGGTGAGATTCCGTCGGGTTTCAATCATCTCGAAGAGGTCGTGACTTTCGCGCTTGGCGGAGTAGCGGACTTGTTCGATAGAGGTTTCGTTTTCTGATGAGGACGATGATGAGCAGATCACGTCATCGTCATCGTCGTCATGAGGAATATAATCGCTGTCTTCGGAGGAATTGTATGAGTCGTTGTCGTAATCCGTAGAATCATCCTCCATGGACGCATCTTCCTCCTCGTTTTGTGTGTCTGACGATAGCACTGGAGCGAATACTCCTTGAAACGCGGCCGCTACGTTCTGCACGCTCCCCACCGACAAATTTGCTAGCGGAGTCCTCTTCTGTCCCTGTTGCTGCTGAGACTTCGGATTCTTGCTCCAAGGTGTGCCATGCAGTTCCGTCACCAAGATGAAGAACTCCTCGTCAGAAAAGAACTCAATTAACTTGATGATGTTTGGATGCGGATTCTGTGTCGTCCGCAGCAAGACGTATAGCTCAGTCGGGACAGAGCCATGAACCGGATCCTGCGCCCAGCTGTGGCGCGGAATCTTCCGCCTATATATAAACTTGACGGCGACTTCTTGATTATCGAAATACCGTGTCGCCGACATTACAAAGCCGAATCCTTGAAGACCGCGTTAGATTGCACGTGTTATTCGCGTCAAGATATGAAAGAGATGAACGAAACTGGACATACCACCACTACCCAACTCATCACCCAGCAAATACCGGGAGTCGAACTCCGTACTCAGTATATGCCCTTGCAACTTCTCGCATACCACTATAATTTTTTTCCGTGTGTGGGCCTGCTTCTGTTTCTGCTTATACCGCTTGAGCGACCGCGAGTCTGCTCTGTCTCCCTTGCCACGGCCGCGCTTAATCGGAGAGTAGGAGCATGATTGTGGGGACTTAGACGACGTGCTCGGGTGCGCAAAATGGCCCAAGTTGGTGGTAGAGTTGGCGTTGTTGTGCTTTGGCGGGCTGATGGCTTTTTGACGGTGGAAGGGAGGAAGCTGGAAGCTTGTAGGGGGGTTGCTGTCACAGGAAGAGATGTGTCTTTGATGCGCATTATTATTACTGTCGCGATATGAGGTGAATGACGGCGTGGTGTAGTACGGAGAGCTTGGTGGAGGCGGGGAGGAAGAAAAGCATGAGGAGCTCGACGAAGCTGGAGAGGAAAAATATAGCAACGGTAGACGCGACAGAGGAGGCGGAGGAGGCGGAGGATGTAGATATGCTACTGATGTCGGAGGCGGCGAGGACGGTAGCGGAGGTGGAAAGTACGAGCCGTTGTTGTACATTTCGACACGACTCGAGGACCGAATAGGTTGGGAAGTAAGAACCAATCTCACAGTAATGTCGAGGAGACGTTAGTGGCGAGCGTGGGAGGGAAGAGAAGGGAGATATGAGGCGATGAGGATATATGGCGAAGGAAGGCGCGACAGGACGATGGAGCGCGTGAAGACCCCAATTGGTTGTGCTTGATTTTCTTAGCGCGGCGTTGTTGACGCGAGGGGCTTTTCACGCGACGCGACGCGTCTGTCCAACTTGGCCCTTGGCCATGCTGTCGCATCTTCCCAACGGCTTCAACGTCACGCCCGTCGCGCTCCTCGCGTGAAAAACGCGTTGCCTTCGAAGACGGCGACAATATTCTTCGCTGGCGTACACAGTACGCCAGATCCAGCGCATGAAACCATTTCATAACTAATTATTTTGCAAATGACAAGGAAAAAAATTTAGAAGTACAAGTATTCGAAGATAAAATTCACTTTTCGGCTCCCCATCTTCTCACAATTTTGTTCCAGAAATGGAACTTTTAAATCCTTTTAAACCTCGTCTAATACATGCAAGTAGGCTCGTCCAAAACAGATTAAGCAAGTGTGTTCTATATAACAATGACGGAACAGTGGATTCTTCCAAATTCGCCGTCTACCTCTACTCCTTATCCACACGTACCTCCACAGACTGTCCAATTTGAATCGCATCGAACAATCCCGATTCGGGGAGTCTACTATAGGTTAGCTATTGTATGTTCAAAAGAAATTTTTTAACGCATAAGAAATGGGTTAAAGCATACCCTTTCCTGTTTAAGGCCTCCTTCAGTTTCTCGATCGGCTCCAAGACCGGCTCGTCCGTCAGGATCCACTGCGAACTGTTAGTGGTTCTCGCCTCTTACTTGTACGCGAACCAGTTTACTTACAGTTCCGAAATGCATCGCCAATGCGCGTTTTGCGCGTATATCAAGGAACAGATTAACGCTATCGAAAGGGTTGCAATGACCCTTAGACATGATCCTAATACGTCGAGTCAATACGACAATTCTCTCCCCAGACACTCCCAGTTCGCAACGAAGAAAAACATACCACCGCGGAGAATAAGCGCCAATAGGGATCAAGGCAAGATCGAAGGGACCCCTGTACTCTCCAATCTCAGTGAAAGCAGGGCAATGTGGCATTTCAATTGCGTAATCATCCTGGTCCACAGGAAGTCGTGGCACGTGTCGATATCCGGTGTCGCTAATACTTATCAGCATCAATTAGATAAAGAGGCGAAATTCAGCTAAGAGCCTACCCAGCAAAATATATCTTGCCTTTCGAATTCAACGACCACGAACACCACAGGGACTGGCCATGGTCTGTGATAGACCTGTTGGCGCCGTGTTGGGACGGTAAAGAGCTAATTGTGGAGGTGACGCCGTTAACCGATATGTCGCGCTCCTCCCACCAGTCGAGCTCCGTAACGTCATTGATGCCATGGGCAGTGAACCATTTCTTAACGCCTAGAGGCACGATGAAGTAGACTTCCGGGAAGTTCTTTTTGATTTCAGTGATGGTTCGGTCGTCCAGGTGGTCGTAGCTAGAAAAGTCAATATATGACGGTAATTCAAGCACAATACGACAAACCATACTGGGCGTGAGAAATAAGGACCAAATCTACAGCCGGGATGTCGGACACTTTGCAAGGTTGATGCGATATCCGATGAAAACCGGGTATCCACCACGGGACGCACTTATCGCCCATGACTGGATCAAACAACACCTTCAGCCCTGAAGGCATCTCGACGTAGTAACTAGCGTGGCCAAGCCAGGTTGCGCGGATATTCGTCGGGTCGCTCAGCGGCGCGCTAAAGTCGGGCGTGATGACTGGCATCATGGCCGGCGACACAGAAACCGATCTCCATTCGCCAAGTACCTTGCTCCTGTCCGGAGTTCAGCGTCCGTTTCACAGTACTAATTTGCATGAACACAACGTTGAACATACCACAATATCTCTGTATGTTTAATAATGCCTTCTCCAGCGGAGGGCCACGGGTTTTTGAACAGTCCGTTCACAATGTGGGGCTTCGCCTTGGCGGCGACTGGGGACCGTGACGGCGCAGCGGGCTCGGAGACAATCATTGGCGACGGCAAAATCTGCTGAACTGTGCAAGGTGAATACTGAGAAGGCTGAGAGAGTGAAACTAGAGACTTGATAACAGAAAACACAGAAGAGAGCGACGAAGACGACGAGGATTGTCTCACAGCGGAAGCTCCGGAACGAGCCGCTATAGGCGGAAGGACCGCACGGGTGCGAAGGGCAATTTGCAGCATAGAGGGGCCGTCGAGAGAGTGGGTGCTGTCGGAAATACAATAAGTCCTTGAATGCCTTGCGGTAAACGTGGAATGCCCACGAGGCCGTCCGCAAAAACGCTATATTCCGCTGTTTCAGCTAAGTCTTTGTCAGCGTGACCGAATTCGCGCCCCTGGGACACGCTGCCACGAATTCGTGAACTAGAGACGGGAATAAAACAAGTGATTGTTCAGGCACTAGGCAACAGTGCGGGGCGCAGCCTTAGTCGAAGAAGGAAGTTTCGCGAGCCGGGTGGAGAAAGGCCAGCGCCGAACATCCGAAGCATAGTTTTGGCGAGCCTTCCACATGGGCATCAAAGCTGATGGACGGCTGAGACCTGCCAAAGCTTAACTCCAGCACGGGTCCGAATATAGTATATCAAGCCGCTAGCTCTGGTCCTTGGACCGACAGTATCATCCTTAACATTCTGATTTATGTTAATCAAGAGTTCAATGCGGCAGTGCCACGGCTGCTGTGCATTAAAATGCTATATGCCCATTGATATAACAAGCGAAAAATTAATTCCAACGAAAGGGAGGTTAATAAAGGTTTTTCCGGTTTTGCAAAATTGGCGGCACCGCTCGCCCGATTTGCAGTCTCAATACACGAGAATTATTTACAAGTGCAAGAAGGCCCAGAAGCGCTGGACTCGTCTTGAGCACTTGCAATCTCGAATACGTACCCAGTTTTGTTTGTGTAAATCTACTGTCTTTCGGATGCTATTGTCGTACTTCTCGTCTTATTCAATTTCGAGCCCTCTTACCCCTTGAACGTATCCCTACCAATTGGCAAATATATTACGCAGTCTTATCCTATCCGTAATCTCTGCATACAGGCAGTAATAAATCTCTATTAGTCGCCTACTATTGTGCAGGATTCCCCATACAGTTGCTGTAAGAGGGACAACAACATACGCCCAACGTGCGCGGGCTAGGGAAAATAGTTGGCTGCATCAAGCTGGGCAACCCTAATCCATAATGGTATGAATGTTGGCGGAATCAAGCCAAGCACACATGGTCTTCCATTGTGAATTAGCAATCGCACAATTGCCTTCAAGTAGAGTGTGATAGTTTATATTCGATCTGCGAGCCTCCATATCTCTAGGTATTTTGTCGTCGTCTCCGGTGTTTCCGGTGCCACGCTGCGCGGTGACTGTTACTTCTCGTCGAATTTGATCTGCCCGCATCACGGCCCATTAGTTACGAAACTCGCGTCCAGCAACGATGATGCTTCTAGTAGCTCGTCGTCCAGCTGTTTCACGGTCTTCAATAGCGCGTGCCTGTCGCGTGGCAGCCCGATCCAACACCACCAATGCCACCAAGCCATCCGGCGACTCCCCTAAATCACGGACCGGCTCGGCCTTTCGGACGCCTGGTCCGCACCCGGACCGCGTCAGCGACCTGGATCACGACTTCCTCGGCGATGACGCCGCGCAGGAGAAGCTCCTTCGCGACATCACAAAGTTCTCTCAGCTGCCGGAGCACTTTGGCGCGAACCAGCACATTCCAATCGACGACGAGCTGAAAGAGCGCTTGCGGTCGACGCTGTGGAAGTTCAAGGCGCCAATTCGGTACGCATTTGCGTATGGCTCCAGCGTGTTCAGTCAAGGGCAGTCGTATCTGGTGGGTGACCCCGCAAGAGAGAGAGAGACACAGCTTGTATTGGTGACTAAATGCTAACGACTCGGGGCAGAAAAAACCTCAAGTCGATCTCATCTTCGGG
Source organism: Lipomyces lipofer (assembly GCA_003705915.2). Lineage (NCBI taxonomy): Eukaryota > Fungi > Ascomycota > Lipomycetes > Lipomycetales > Lipomycetaceae > Lipomyces > Lipomyces lipofer. Next base: position 26,814 of record PPJX02000051.1, on the reverse strand, counting down.
GTGACCTACTCGCAGCACTGGCACAGTCTCAACATGTCACAATATCCCGAACACTACTCCTTCCTCCGCCGGTTCGGCAGTGGCGCGGTCAGCTATGTTCAGGACAATATCGGTGCAGGCGTCTACTTCAACCCATACATCGACTTGAACGGCCTCGTCATCAAATACGGAGTCGTCAGAATTGACACATTATGCCGTGATCTTGTGTCCTGGGACACTCTTTACCTTTCCGGCCGACTGCACAAGCCCGTCAAGATCCTCCGCGACGACCCCCGGGTCCGCCTCGCGAACCAACGGAATCTCATCTCCGTAATTCGAACCGCCCTACTGCTCCTCCCCGAGACGTTCACCGAACATGACCTCTATCTCACAATCGCGGCCATCTCGTACATGGGCGACCCGCGCATGTCCCTCGCGGCGGAAAACCCCGACAAGGTGTTCAACATCGTGAACAACCAGCGGCAGCACTTCCACAGGCTGTACGCCCCGCTGATCGATAACCTGCCGAACGTAGAGCTGGCGGGTGGGTATGACGGACTTTCTGACAACGCCAAGTTGGTGCAGGACATGGATCCGGTGAGGCGGGGCAACATGGTCGCGCGCCTGCCTGGGTCATTTAGGGAAAAACTGTATGGCCGGTACACGAGCATACTGGGTGTGGATCCGGCGGAGCAGCACGGTACCAAGTCTGACTCGGGCGAAGAGACGCTGAGCAGGACGCAGGGGAGCAAGTTCGATCAGATGATTGCGGATCATGGTGAGTTAAGGGAGGAGGTCGCCCGCGTGATTCGGCATACCGTTAAGTGGCCGAGTACGATGCAAAGCATCAAGGGTATTCCGACGGCGGGGCTGTCAAAGAGTGCTAGGTATGGTTTTGAGAAATTCACGAAATGGCGGGCAGGGAACCGCAATTCGGCGGCACAAAGGAATCATAGTTGAGAAGAAAAATAAAATTAGGGCATAAGCTGGATGGGCCGGGGTGTCTATAAGGGCCTCCTGACATATCCTATTGACAGCGGGTTTGTTTCTTGTAAATAGATCAATGGAGTTCAAAAGTGCATCTTGTCATTATTTAAATTTGTGCATTGGGAAAATGATGAAAACTACAGCGAAACCAAAGAATACACAGGATAGCACTCCAAATGGCAGAACATGAACCGAACCAATCACTCTCTCCATCCCTATCGCTTCAGCGCAGCAAACCGCCGCGACAACTCATCCAAATCCGGAATCCCACCATCCGCCTTCTTGGGTGGCGCCGCTGCTGGTTTCGGGATACTATGTCCCTGATACATCACCGCCGGTCTCGGATTCTCAGGCGACGCCGCGGCTGGCGCAACACTTATCGGCGGCAATGGCACTTTCTCCGGGGAGTCCTGTGTCACGGACGGCAACTGTAGCCCATCCTCCGCGATCCCTAGTCCACCCCCGCCTTCACCATCGTCATCATCACCACCAAGGAACTTATTCCTCTCTTCCTCAGGAAGGCCTGACCAAGGGATCCGGTATGTCCGTGCGATTTCCTCGAGATAGAGGCTCACCAGCTCAGCTGACGGCGGCTCCATGGTAAGTTTCTTATATACCCTCGGCGCCACTGACGTCTCCGCGTTCTCCAGCGCGTCGCGCGCAAATTCTCTCCCGTATTTGGCGATGAGGATGTCACGGACTTGTTGGAGCTCTTTGATGTCGGTGCGGCCAGCGCTGTAGATGATTGATTTGACGGGCTCTTCGAGGCCCGGGTCGCAATCGCGTCTGCTCGGGCTGCGTAAGTATTTGTGAACGTATGAAGACACGAGTTGCCAGAGACGTACCGCTGATCAAGAAGTCCTATCCGCGCGAGGAGCAGCTCGCAATACAATTCCAGGATCTCGAGGAGTTCAACATTTATCTCTTGACGAATAATATTCTCTATGCGGATTCTTGCGCTTTCGTCTTTGGAGTTGCCGAGCAGTTGCGCGATCTGGCATGATGGTGAGTGTCAGTGTCCATAGTCCTAGCGGATGGTAGGTAGAAGAGAGAATAGAAACTCACATCTCGACGCTGTTGCTTCGCGAGAGCAGTTTCTCGTTCCTGGACATGTCGTAGGCGAGTTATCGAGAGCTTAAGCTGGATCTTTAAGCGGGTCTTTAGGATAATGGGAAACACGGGTTAGTTCTACTGGATGCTCGAAATTTGTAAGGAAGGGAGAGTCGACTCACAGAAAAAGGATTTGGGGGAGGCATTTAGTAATTGCGTACGTTGTAGACCCACTAATTAGACTATGTGGTTGCGAATTCCAAAAGGTGATAATTGTGGTGGAAAATGGGCGCCAGGGTAGGGAGTACGACGTTGGAGTCGGCCACTTGTGGAGAGCTTTTTGATGTCAGGGGCGTATCGCCGTCACCAGTCAGTCAATGGCGGCGGCCATACTCAATTGATTAACCTCAGAACTTGTACGTCGAACGAGTTACTATTGGTTTCGCAAATCAAGGCACACTGTTTCCACTTGCACCGCAGTTGTGCTATGCATGTCTGTCTGCAGTTGATCGCTGTTGTTGCAACAAATCTAGTGAGAAAATGTAGCAGCATTATATTGTCCATGCCTAGAGCTTCAGCAGCACCACCCTTTAATCAGGCTCATTTGTAGTTCGTTGTCATATGCGTATTCTCATTTTCTCTTGTTGCTTGCCGCCATCTAGCACTACAGTCCTATTTCTTCATTCACTCAGCAGCTTCACTTAGCTCCATTATTTTCGGCTAGTGCTATCTTGCACGGACTCTGTCCATCACTAATTGCTGTCCTATCGGTACTTTTAGCTTAAAATGAAAAGCAATCAGTTGGCGCATCAGAAATTGTACTTGAAATATAGATCTCGAACAATCGAACAGCTAATTTGTCACGTGTGCTTGAAGTATCTAAGTCTTCTGTTCTAATGAAAGACAGATGAATTGCTCAAGTTGAAAGTATTCGTGATTATTCCCAAAAAGCATTATCATACACGTAAAAAAAACCGAACAAGCACCATGCAATTGCAATATATGTACAAGTGATCCACTTTCGATGCCGACAGCTATTATCCGTCAACCGAACGCGCCCAAGTGATTCATCAGAACCGCCTTTCATGCGATTTACTCAAGCCGATCCAAATACTCCAACCGATGTAACACGACATGCTTCGACGTTTCTTCGATCTCCCCAGCTAAGAACACTTCATCCAGTATGGCATATACCTAGCAAACATCTAGTTAGCTCGCAGTACGCTATCAAGCTCTAGCTCGACGATCTCCCTCAGAAATCCACCCACCTTGTAGAAATTGAATACCAAATCCAGCTCACACACGTTCCCAAAAAAAGTATCGAGCACTTCCACGAAGAAATGTATCGCTTCGAGGTATGCGAGCTCGTTATCGTTCGAGTCCACGCAGACGCAGAAAAAAAGACCGGCATAGCGGCGATATACTATTTTGAAATTTCGAAACTGCGGAGACGCGTTAGACACGGAGTGCTCGGGACAGATCAGATTAGCTAGCGTAAGAAGAGTAGCCACCTCGACAAAATTCGACTGGTATTTCTGGTCTCGGGGAGCAACTAGTCGGTGCACTTCGCCTTTTAGTTTCACTTTCTCTTCGTCCTGGAGCAGTCAGTTAGAAAGCAGCTTTCCCATGGAGATTGATTTTATTGGGAAGCGTCGATTGGCGCTTGGATACTATTTAGTTCACGTACATTGTACGGTGTGTAGTACTTCGCAAGGCGGGTCTTTCCTTGCCGATTCTGGATTAGAATAAATTGTAGCATCTTGTCCTGCGCGATTGAGGGAACAGCTTGGCCGATTGACGATGTAAATGAGTGGTGACGGTGTTGGAACATTATCGGGCCGGCGGGCTGGCGTTGGGACTTCCACTCCGGTACTGTGTTGGTCTGTTAAGAACTGCGAAATAATTGGATTTCTAACACTACCATCATCAAGAAGAGATTATCAATCGGAATTTGCTCCGTCTCACGGTTTCGACAATGCGCAAGTCCCTTGAGTCGCCGGCCCACAGCTCAGCCGGTCCGACAGTCGGTGGTAGCTCGATCCCCGTGCCGCGTCGAGCGTCGTCGGTATTTACTCCCTTGAAAGGCAACGGATCGAAGGTATGATTGATTGTGCTATTCAGTTTTATTGTATCAAATAATTAGATACTAATGAAAGCAATAGCCCGTCTTCCGTTCACTATTCCCATCCTCTCGCGACGCAGAGAACGGCAATGCCAAGAAGAATGGTTCGATTCCGTCTCGCAATTATATTCTACCGCCAATAGCCTAGGCACTAACACGCCATGCAGACTCTAGCAAAACCGTCGACTCTCTTCGTACCGAACTCCATACACTCAAATACGAACTCTCGACTCTCAAAGGTGAGCGTGAGCGCGAAAAGCTGCGCTCCGATCAAACAGTGCGGGAACTTGAGCAGAAGATCAAGGAAGAGGGCCAGCGCGCAGATGCTATCGAGAACGACCAGCATTTCCTGTTTGACAGGCATAAAGAGGCGACGGAGGAGCTCACGAAAGTGAAGGAAGAGTCGGCGAGGCAGAAGAGCGCATTGGAGAAGACGGTGAGGTCGCTGCGGCAGGAATTGGGGGATGCGCGGGAGAAGCAGGAGGTAGCGGAGAGTGAGCTGCGGTCGGCGCAGTCCACGGCACGGAGGGCGGCGGATGAGTTTTCCGTGAAGCAGAGGTCGTTGGCGGAGACGGTGAAGGAGCTGACAGAGCAATTGGATGGGGTGAATAAGACTATGCATGAGCGGTTTGTGAAGTTGAACGACCAGGGGGAGGTGATTGAGCGTCTTACGAGCGAGAACAAGAGTTGGAAGTCGAGGACGGATGATTTGAAACTGCTCGACGCGGTTCAGCGGCAGTTGTCCGAGCAGATTTCGCATTCGAAGGTTCTGGAGAGTAAATTGTACAATATTACCCCCGAGCTTACACAGCTTCGTGAGGACCATAAGAAGTTCAAATTTGTGTCAGAAGAAAAGACTCTTCTTGAAGCGCGACTGAAGCTTATGGAGGATCTCAGGCGACAAGTTGCTGACGCAGAACTGGAAGCTGCGACACTGCGCGAGGAGAGAGCGCGTTGGACTGCCTTTCTCGAGGCAGAGGATACTTTTCAAACTCCGGAAGACGTGATCCACGCTCTTGTGCAGGAGCGTACAGAGCGGATAGCACTGATGGATAAGGTTGGCCGGGTGGAGGCAGAGTTGGCGGCGCGATCACAGGGCCTGCAGAATGATCAGCAGGATATCCAGAAGATTGAGAGCCATGTGCAGCAGTTGAAGGATACGCTGAACATGAACAACAAGCTTCTTACTCGTATGGAGAGACAGAAGAACCTGGCTGTTAAGGAGACAGAGTTCTTGCGCGACCAGTTGGTGAGATCCACTAATGCTTTTCATGCCTGTAGGAAGCTGCTGACCTCCCGTCCTAGAAAACATACGATAGCGAGGAGACCATGTATATGCAAGGGAACTATGATAAGCAGAAAGCCGGTCGGATAGAGAAGCTTGAGGCTCTCTTGGCAGACTCGAAGAAGGAGATCTCGAAACTGACGTCTGAGTTGAACGAGACGGCTAAGGACGGTGCATCTGCCAGCCCAAAAAAGCGGAAACAGGATGAGGTCGATGATGAGCGAATTGGTGAGCTACTACGGCGTAATCGGAAACTTCTGGATGGTATGCATATCTATTCGCCATATTACCCTGTATGTTTGATGTTGACAATTTTCAGACTACACTACTCTTATGAAGAAAGAGGATATAGGGCGGAAAGAGATCAAGGCATTGGAAAAACGCATAGCCGCATTTGAGCAGGCGAAACAAGCACAAACTCGAGTTCTAGAGTTACGCGATAATCCAGCGGCGCGGGATCAGGTTGTTAAGAAGCGGATGCTAGACGCTTTACAACAGGAGAACAACTCTTTGCTTGCGCAGATAGAGGGCCGTAGAGAAGATATTGGCCCGGTTGTTTCTGTGAACACGCTTGAGCGGTTGCAACTCGAGATGAAGGAGATGGAGACGATTATAGCTGAGAAGGAGAAGAGATTGAAGCGGATGAGAGAGGTATTCGATCAGTTCAACTGAAAAATTTTCAGTAACAATCACTGACGTATCGCAGATCTTCTCCGCCAAGTCCACAGAGTTCCGAGACAGTATTTACTCCCTCCTCGGCTACAGGCTAGACTTCCTCCCTAATCACAAAGTCCGCGCGACGTCCATATTCGCCACATCTGACGAGGAATCTTTCACTTTTGATTCAGAAGCAGGTACCATGAAGTCTTCGGCGCAGGCGGACAGTCCATTCGAGAAAGAGTTTTCAAATTTGATCACATTCTGGATAAAGGAGCGCAGAGAAATCCCGTGTTTCCTTGCGGCGCTGAATTTAGAGTTGTATGATCGGACGACAAAGGCGGCGAGATTTTAGAGGACGTTGAGGGGCCTGTATATTTAGGTATTAATTACGTCTTAATGAATTGCATTACATACAACATATACACTAAATCATAAAACTAAGCAACTTATGATCCCTAATACCCGTCCGTCATATGTAAATATACAATCTATCATATACACAGACTAATTCATCGCTGACTAGCACCATGAATCATCACTTGACCTGCACGTCTCGACATAGTTTTCCGAAACATGTCTTTATTCCGCAACGTACTCTCCCTAATCTTCTCATGCCGCCACAAACATCTATCTGCAAACACGCAACTCCGGCACTTGAATGCCTCCTCCACCTCTACACCCTTCGGCTCCCGCTTCCCGCGCCAGTAAGCCATAACATTATCCAGAAACTCCTGCAGCTCATCGCTCTTGTATGTGAAATCCACACCTCCGAAAACTTTCGCGTCGCGCTGCCACACGTACACGACAGTCATCTGCTCGGTTACCATTCCGCTAAACTCCGAGAACTTGAGGCGGAGGGCGTTCCACACGTCGCGTAGCGTGGATATGCTGGTCAATAAACGCAGATACTCGTCATCAGGATGCCGTTTATTCGCGACAATTTCCTTCGCAAATAGACTCTGTAGCCACGCATTCTGGAGGACCTCGTCATGGAAAACTTGAGAGAGCGGAACGTCGGGATCGACGAGAGCGTGCTCAACCCACATATCGAAATTGAACTTGCCGTCTGCAAGGTCGGAAAATAGTCGGCGGTAGAGCAGGAGCTGGAAATAGGTGGAGCGGCGCTGAGATTCGGGCGGGAAGCTACGGTCACGCCGGGTTTTGCTGTCTGAAATGCGGATGACACGATGGCGGACTTGGGCGGAGGGAACTGGAGATGGATGATCGTTTTGGTCGAAGTCGGGAAAGGATTGGTCCTCTAGTGGTATTGGCGCATCGAAAGCAGTGACGCGATGTTGTGCGATAGCGTCGTTAATAGTTTTTCTACTTAGTGGTCTGAAGAACGAGGTTATGTCGGTTTGAAATGATGTTTGTGATTCGGGGGGCATAGATGATTGAGAGTCAAAATTTGACGATGCGACATCATGTTTTGATTTCGACGACAACTGAGCTTTCAGAGGAAATCGTGGTGGCGGATCGGGTATTGAATCAGAGTCTAAGAATTCAATACCCTCGGGATGCGGCCTATCGTACAAAAAGGAAAGTTCGTCAATAATTCCGGTGACGAAGACGTCATCTATGAATCCGAATACTCTGAACTCTCTCTGAATTGATATCAGTCAGTAATCATCAAATACACAGAATCAATCCATTACGAATCTCACAGTTATAGCTTCCTCGCCCAGTTCAGCCTTTTGCGTCAGCAACTGCATATTCGCCAGCATGTTGATAAATTCAAGTGCTCTCTTCTCTTCGCGAGACATCTCAACCTCAGGAGGCGGAACCGCAAGTTTATACTGATCTTCCAATTCTTTATGAATCGACGATCCTTTTACCATGGAGGTTGTTCTCGTGAAGTCTTTCATATAATACTTGTAGAAATATTGCAGTTCGCACCACGTCGGTCCAACAAGATCGGTCACATTGAGCATCCAGCCCTTTTTATACTCGTCCAGCATAGATGCGTGCAGATCTTTCGCGTCCACAAAATGAAGCGGTAGCATCTCTGTCCGATCCTCTTCCGAAACCAGAGCAGGCGGAATACCTTCGGCTTCGAGATACGGCGAGCCCTGGCGTTTGCGAGAGATGAAAAGCTTAGGCTGTGGTTCTGCGTCGTCTCCAGCCGTTAGAGGTACCTCGATCTCGACTTCTACATTTCGATTCGACTGCCGGCACGGACTGGTGGACTTAGACTCGGAAATTTCACTGGCAACTTTAATGATAGATACCTGTGAATCTCCTGCTGTTGATTGATCCACTGTCGCATCGGATGCAGAGGACGTTCCAGGCTTGACTCCTTTCTTTAATTTGGGTGTGCCTTCCTCCAACCCAGCATGATTAACCAAGAATAGCTTATGCTCCGGCTCTGTGAGCTCGAGACAGACGGTCCGACTTTGATTCCGCCTTGGCTCCTCATTAGATTCTACCAAATCACCGCCAGCAGGTACCGCATCAGACAGAATATTTGTAGCAATCACATCACTCTTACGGCTGCTTTGAGGCGCTACCGTAGAAGCCGAATCCGTTTGCCTGACTGTCTGATAACCATCGTCAGCAACCACGCACCCAAATTACACCTATTATGACGGGGCTCGTACATGTAACCACCGTCTTCCGCGTATCACCGTCAAAATTGACCGTTGAGAAGTACTCCTCGAGGTCATCGCCGTCGTCACGTTCATCCGTACGAATCCGATGCACAAGGCTATCCAACACGACTTTCGCGGCAGCGTGTTCATCATCGCGGGCCCGCTCGGTTTCGATGCCGCTCGAGCACGAAATGGAAATAGTGGCGGTGGAGGCTAACGCTGTGAAGTATGTGTCGTCGTCCAAGGAGCCTAGCGACCCATAGTCCGATAATGCGTCTGCGAGTTCAAGGCCTTCGTCGGCCACGGCGAAGATAGGAACACTATTTGGCGCGTGCGGATCGGTGTTGCTCGACATTCGCTGGTAGCCTCATTGGGCTATTCGACCGGTCGGCTCGAATTTTTCCCGAAAAACAGAAGTAGAGGTAGTCCCATATAGGATCTTGATGCGGTAGTATAGATCCTGTAGGGGCGAAAGTTTTCAAGAGTACGGGAAAGGCTTGATTGAGAGCTTCGCTAATGGGGCGTGGTCAGCCCTCCTGCGTTGTCTTCGCGCGTGCTGCTGATGAGGCGTGCTACGGGCTTGAAACGAAAGTGAATTAATTTTGATATTTGGGCGATTTTTGATTACGCCAGCAGAATAAAGTTAGCTATCAAATTGCGTATTTTGACTTGGAATTCTATTCCGCTATCCCTTTATTCTGTAGATTCCGCCTATTTATGCCACATTGAAGGTGACTCCATCTCTTAAAGTTTCAAGTTGAACGATGAAACTAAGCTTTGGTAGGTAAGTGTATTACTATAAAAAGCATAGTCCAAACTTACACCATCGAAAAATGTCAGATCTCGCTTGTATTCGTCATTTGCGTTCGCGCTTTTAGATTCATTTTTCACTCGTTTCTTCCTTTAATTGATACCTTTATAACATTTCCTCAGTCCCTTTATTCGCGCCGTCCAGCAGCCAAAATATGTCCGAAACACGCCCTTTTCTGCCCGATGCCGTAGCGGCCGCTTCCAGCTTCCTCCCGCCCTCTCCGGCACCTTCGACGCCCCGTCCTACTCCTCGGCGGTATAAGCTGGAGACCGAGGTCGTCTACACCGAGTCGACGGACCAGTACCGGGCGTCATCTGTCCCGATATACCAGACTGCCACATTCAAACAGTCGTCTGGGACGGAGATGGGCGAGTATGACTATACCCGCAGTGGTAATCCGACCCGGACGCATTTGGGTGAGTTGTTGGACGACATATTTGTGCAGAGGGTTATGCTGATCGAATAGAACGCCACCTTGCTAAGATTATGAATGCACAACGGGCACTGGCAGTTGCGAGCGGAATGAGCGCAATGGACGTCATCGCGCGCTTGCTAAAGCCAGGTGACGAGGTCATCGCAGGCGACGACCTTTACGGTGGCACCAACAGACTCCTCAAGTACCTTGCCACTAATGGCGAAATCACAGTTCACCACGTCGATACTACCGAGGTTACTTCTGTCACTAGTAAGTTGAGTGAGAAGACTGCGCTGGTGCTCCTCGAGAGCCCGACCAACCCGCTTATCAAGGTCTGCGACATCCCAAATATCACGCGGCTGGTGAAGCAGACGGCGCCTCATGCGATCGTTGCGGTCGACAACACAATGCTGTCTCCTATTGCACAAAATCCACTCGACTTTGGCGTCGACATTGTGTACGAGTCTGCAACTAAGTTTCTCAGTGGGTATGTCGCTCTGTTGTTAGAGTTTGATTACTGAAGCCGAGTATCCACTAACTCCAATGTCAGCCACCACGACATCATGGCTGGCGTCATCGCGGTCAACGATGCCAAGCTCGGCGACCGCCTCTTCTTCGTGGTGAACGCAACTGGCTGCGGCCTCAGCCCATTCGACTCGTGGCTTCTCCTCCGAGGAATCAAGACACTAGCCATCCGATTCGAGAAAGCCCAAACAAATTCTCAAATCATCGCCGAGTTTCTTGAAAGCGCCGGCTTCAAGGTGCGATACCCCGGCCTCAAGTCCCATCCTCAATATGATCTCCATTGGTCCATGGCCCGCGGCGCCGGCGCCGTCCTGTCTTTCGAGACTGGGAACGTGGAAGTGAGTGAGCGGATTGTAGAGAGCGCACGTCTGTGGGGCATCAGCGTGAGTTTCGGATGCGTGAATTCGCTGATCAGTATGCCGTGCAAGATGTCGCACGCGTCGATCGACCCGAAGGTCAGGGCTGAGCGTGCGTTGCCAGAAGATTTGATCAGATTATGTGTGGGAATTGAGGATCCGACGGATTTGGTGGATGACTTGAAAAGCGCTCTGGTACAGGCGGGAGCTATCAAGTCAGACTCAGATATCTGCGAGTAGGAGCTAGGATGGATTGGTGTACAGTTTAAGATAGTACCTCAAATTGCGAAGGAAAGGTAGACAGAAAGAGGAGGAAAAGTTTTGTGGGTTTGTGTAAGTCTATAAATTTTTTTGGCAGGGAAATCTAGCGCAGTGGAGTTGGTTAATATCAGATCTAGCAGCAATTTGCCATACTTGACATATATCTATACATTTGAATATAACAGAGTCTGTCCTAAGTTTTTTTGTTGCTGTGACGCAAAGAACTGTTCCTGATGTAGTAAGTGGCAGGGTCCGGTATAGCTGGTCAGTTCTAGTAGTTACTCCAAAGCCGCCTAAATGCATATAGAATAATGCAAACTAGTAATTTACGAGGAACTTTTAATACGTATATTGGCAATGAAATTAATTACAGGAAATTGATTTGAGAACTCCTGGTAAGAATCCATATCGCACGTAAAATGGGATCCTTGGACGGCTGAAAACAAAAAGAGCGAAATTTTGAGTTGAGTTCCGACCTAAACCCGCCCATGACTTCACCATCGTGAAGCCGCCCCGCCCGCTTCCTCGTTTCCCCACCGCAACCTTCCAGCCTGCGCTGCACACGCCCGCAATGGATTCTCTCACTCGATCCGAGTACGCGGACAAAATTCTGGTAAGTTTGTTTCAAGTTATGTTCAATTGATTTTACAGATGGGGCCACTACTGGAGAACCTTGACGATTCTCGTTGATGCGGCCTCGGTCGTTTGCCTACGAGCCGTGCGATCCGCGGCTCGCGCAGTTGTTCCCGATGGCTTTGTTCTCGAATTTACGATTTCGTCTTAAACTAACTCACTAATGTTACCCAGTCATCGTTACCGCCTACCGACGCTGTCAATCTCCTCCGAGAACGTCTCCGATTCTCCCGCCTCGCGAACGAAGAAATCTGCGAATGGATACAAGAGCGTCTCCGCATCGAGCAATCCTACGCTACCTCTCTGGCGCGCCTCTCCTCCCGCACAGTCCCTCCCGAAACAGCATCCACCGGCCTTGGCACCTTCAGCGACGTGTGGATCAAGTTCGCGGAGTCAACATCCGCGCTCTCCGGCGCAAGCCAATCATTTGCGAACAAACTTTCCTCCGAGATCGCGGGCCCGATTCGGGACTACTCCCATACGAACAGGGAGTGGGTCGAGATGCAGGCGATAGTCGAGAATCTTAGCGAGGTTGCGAGGGGTATTGAGAACGCGGAGGACAAGGTCGAGAAGTACAAGAAGAAGGGTTCCAAGATCGGAGCAACGAAAGTCGCGGGTGCTCACCAGGGCGTGAATAACGCCGTTGCAGAGTGGGGCTCACAGGCGCCACTGGTGTTCGAGAAGTTGCAAAGCATCGACGTGGCGCGATTCGTGATGCTGAAGGACGTGTTGACAAGGTACCAGACGTCTGAGGTGGACAAGGCGCAGAGAATCGTATCGCTGTGCGAGGCGAATTTGAATTCTCTCTTGTCATTTGATCCGCAGGACGAAATCAAAACGTTCTCCGTGCAGGTGCAGACGAATGGGTTGCCGCTGAGTCTTGCAAGACAGCAGAATACGACCCAGGCTACGGGATCGCCGACTTCGGCAGTAGTTGCATCGCCTATTCCGTCGCCTGTAAGACCTTCCAGCGATCGGCGTGCGTCAGTTGCGACAGACGACACCGCATTCAGCTCACCAAGTATGTATCCGTTGTATCGCCAATAAACTGCACACATTAACAAAATCCAGGTGACAAGAAATCCAACAAATTCAGCCGCGTCACCACCATCTTACGCTCTTCCAAATCCGAAGGCCGTCGCAGCTTTTTCGGCAGCAAAGATAAGAAAAACAAGTATCGTCAGCAATCACCGTCGCCTTCCCGCCAACCGTCACACCTCTCTGCAGAGACGGCGTCCGTCGCATCGAGCTACCAGAGCCAGTCGTCGTCGCGGCCTGAGCCTCCGCCACCGAGATCGACGAGCGGCGCTGTGCCGATAAGCCAGGCTCCGGCACCGGCTACTGCCTCCAAAGCAAATGGAAGCACTAGGGAGTGGTACGATGATCCGGATGAGATTACTGTTATTGAATCTGTTGAGCAGCCGCCACCGCCGCAGCAGCAGCAGCAACCATCTCAGGCAGTTCAGCAGCAACAGCAGCAGCAGCAGCGACAACAGCCGCAGCAGCCGTATGTTGATTCAGAAGGATACTCCATTCCGCCGCCGACTACGAACCCTGGGCTGGCGGCCCTTGACGAAGAGGAGGAAGCCGCTCGCGAGAGTAATAACATCAAGGTTGACATACAGCAGCAGTCTATCCGCGACGAACAAGACGACGCTCAAGCAGCACTCGACCGCGTTACCTCGTCGTTGCGTTCACAACCTACGATTTCCGGCCGATCGATGCGCGGAAGAAGAGGCGAGATCCAGAGTAAGCTGTTTGCAGGTGGAGTCCCTGGTCTGTCGGTGCCGTCGATTGGGTCGCCCGCTTTGGAACCGATGCCTGTGCCGAGCTCTCATGGTATACTACCTCCACCGCCACCTCACAGAGGTGAGCTTGCTTCGCTGCCAGAGCTGCCTTCTGTATTGGAGGAGACTCAGCCAAAGCCAGTTGGTATAACAGAGGCTGTCGTGCAGGAGAAGAATATATTCTTCCCCGAATCGGCCGAGCCAGAGACGGAAATGCCAGTATCAGCCACCCAGTTCACCCCAGGTCTGTCACCATTGGCGACGCAGCCGGTGGAGGAGAAATCTGTGCCACCAGAGTCGACGGCGACCGATGCCTACTATTCTCCTGTCAATGAGCAGTATACGCCAATCACGCCATCGCAGGAATACTACACACCGGTCGCAGAGCAGTTTGCAGTTCCAGTCTCCGCACCAGGACCAGAGCCAGTGATTGCGCCGGAACGCGCAACGGCAGCCGTACCTGCCCCAGAGCCAGAAACGGTCCAGCAACCCACCCGACCAGAATTTGCTACTCGCGCAGACTCGGTGGCCTCCATGGGAAGTGCGTCCATGACCTCACCTGCGACGAGCACCTTTTCCGCTTCGGCACACCCGTCCTCCCTCGCACCCGGCCTCAACAGCAGCATCATCGAGACGATCAACGCCAGTATTACTAATGGCTCACCCACCCGTGTTCTCGTCGTTGGCGAAGTGGCATTATCATACAGACCACCCGAGTCATCGGCTCCCACGGCGGGCCTCACCGTCCGTCTTACAAACACCGCGACCCTCGATCGAGTCCTTCCGAACACCGCTTTCCTCGCTCCGTCTACATCCGGCGACTTCACACTGCATACCGCATCCCTTTCGGCAAGTCCCGCCGTCGCCTTCAAGTACTCGCGTTCCTCAACAGCAATCCCCGTTCTCGTCCGGCCAGTCTGGAAATTCGAGGCCCAGCAGACAAGCGTGTTGGTGCTCTACTCCCTCAACCCGGAATTTCCAGCCAACAGTGTTACGTTTTCCGAGTTCGTCATCGCGCTGGGCATCGAGGGCGCGAAAGCCGTCGCGTGCCAGAGCAAGCCGTCGGGCGTGTTTAACAAGGAGCGCGGCCGACTGACGATAAACTTTGCATCTGGAGAGTTGGCGGGCGTGACGTTGGTGAAGGGTGTGGAGGAGAAGGCGCTGGTACGATTTTGGACTGATGGACCGGCGTCTGAGGCCAAGAGCGGGACGGAGGTGCGATTTAGGTATATTCCAGCGGAAAGCGAGGATGAGAATATAAATGTTGAGGTGTTAGAGGGGAGAGGGAGCAAGACTACAGAGGAAGATGATCCGTTTGCTGACGAGCCGTCGGATGAGTTGGCGGGCGGGATGTGGGGCGCGATACCGGTCGTGAGGAGCGTTGTATCGGGGAGGTATTTTGCGAGTGCGTAGGAGGATTGATGGATAAGGTGCTTTTGGAAAAAAGTGGTGGTATGATAAAGTATCTGTCGTTCGAGGTTTTATTTTCTATTGAAGTGTTGTAATGGTTATTAATTAATGTATCTTTTGGTGATTCTGCGTGTATGCTAAGAAACTCGTAGTAATATGTATATTGTCTGATCCGCCCAGATGCTGATTGTTTGGATCGCAGTTTTCAACTTTCTTAGCAAGATCGGAAATGCAGCATACCGAACCTTGTCATAAAGACTTCAGATTAGATACTCAAATTCCCTGCTCGACGCTATTTTATATGCTGCTTATTTGTCACCGTTCCAATTTATGTAGGATACTCCTCTAGCTCTTCCACGTATACACAATTACTTGAATCCTCCTAACGAGTTAGAGCTCGGTGGAGTCATCGAGTGTCTCTGACTGGTCGAGGCGGTTGTACGTACTGTCCAGTACTGTACAAAGACAGACCTCGCGGTTCAGCTATGCTAGTATAAATTAGTTGATATTACTTATAGCGGAAATGCGGCTGTACTTCAGGACGGAGTTTTTGTATGGTTGCCAGAAATCTCTCTCTTTGCTACTTTATCCAAGTCCCTATTCGGACCGCTTCGGTCTGACAAGCCTTAGAACACTAATAACCCTACCCTAACAAGACCGTGCACTTGACGTCATGTGACGTGCGCGCCCCTTGGAAAACCCTTGCATGGTTTGATAGAACCCCTCGCTTCACGACTTTTGTAGAAAGTGATTGGGACGTGGCTACCAACGGCGGATCCATAAACTATGGCAATACTGAATTTGACGTCGGACGCGTTGAGAACCGAGGGACGGCGACTACGACTCTAATCGACAAGTTTGAAGTACTATTACTTTCTTGAGGAAACAAGCAAGGTCAAGGACGGCGAGAGTCCCTTGCATGCAAATGGACTTACTGCATGTAAGATCAGGCAGTTAACGACGTCGGTGCGCAATAAACTCTGCCGCTGGAATTTTACCCGTCTCGCGTGTGGGAGAACTTTCAGCAATATTGGTGGCTGAATATGCTATACAGTACGCGTGTATCGCGTTCCTGGATCAACATGGTCTCGGAGAAATTTTGTCCATCGTGAACGCTATGGACATGAACATATGGTGACCGACTAGTCAGGATGTCCGGAAAGGAATGAGCGCGAAAAGAGGCTCCGGCAAGCAGCCCCATTTTCTTTGCGACACTAACGACCGAGCGCAAATATTGAGACGACTGCGACTTTTCCATTCTCATTTTCGTCGCGTTACATGGCCGGTTATGGTGGGAAAACATGACTGAGGATTACAGAAGTTACTATTGCAAGCAGATATGGTGCGGTTGGGGTCGCTTTAAGCGTTCGAGACGACGCGGACGCGTGACTGACGCGTCCGTAAGAGGGCGAGGGTTGTGTCTGTCATTGGGAGTCGACTGGAATGTGCGCTAGTGCGAGCCCCTGCGCCAGGGGCGCCACAATCAAAACAACTCGGCACGCGTTCGGGGTCCAAATCATTACACGCTCCACCCCCTGCCCTCCCCATCCGCCATCCCGTCTCTCTTCATCGACCCGATTCCCTCTTTTCTTTCTTACTCTTGTTCTCTCTATTTCGTTACATCGCGCTCACGATCCTTCATTCGCGTCTCTCGTTTGCGCAGTCCTGCTGGTCTTCACTCCTTCGACCAACTTGCACCTGCCTCACTTTGCTACTGCGTGCTTTTTGATTCTGTTGGAGCGTTTTCCCCTTATTTCGACGGCTTCTTTTTTTTGGAATCGGTTCTTCGAAGACTTCCTGCCTGGTGCAATAAGCCCTCTTGATTCATTTTGTCGCTCGCAGGCCGAGACGCATTCGTTCGTTAATCGCAAAATATACAAAATGGCACCACAACCGCATCATCGTCACGCCCATCACCTCAAGCGCGAGGCTGAGGCCGAACCATTCCTTCCACCCGCGCAGCCTGTCGCCGACGGCATCACCGACGAGTACGACTTCGATTTCGACGTGGTGGGACCGGCTATCGTCCGGAGGCAGGTGCTGACTGTGTACCGTACCTTAACTGTTACGCACGCGCGCGCGTCTGCGACTGCGTCCGTGAAGAATGTGAATATTGGTGAGATCTCAAGTACGGCTAGAGCAAAGGCTGCGCAGACCGCGGCTGCTGCTGTGCATGTATCGTCGAAGGCCGGTAAGTATCTACCGATCTGTATGCGCGTTTAGGGCATGCTCTGATAATTAACAGTCACCGCTGCGACAGAAAAGAAATCGTCGACTGTTTACCTCACCAACACGGTTACACGCCATGCCGCCTCTACCACAGCCCCGGCCGTTGCTTCGAAATCAGAGGCGGCCGAGAGAACATTGGCAACGCTCTCCGTTGACGATATCAAGTCCACGATCGCTGCCAGTTCTTCGACCGCATCGACCTCTGCGGAACTCTACACGTCGTCTACTCTCGTCGCCTCGTCGCTAGCAACAACAGCTTCGTCGTTGGAGACGGATGTGTCATCGTCTCCATTAGCTGCGTTCTCCACCGCCCCGAGCACTCTCCACACCATCACCACTACTTCCGCTGTCTCATCCTCCGTATTCGCGTTTTCCACTCCCTCATCTACGTCCAGCGCGACCACCTCCGCTGTATCCAATAGTAACAACGGGCACTCCTCCGACGCTACTTCCTCCTCCTCTTCCTCCACATCACGAGGTATTTCCACCGGCGCTCGCGCCGGTATCGCCATCGGTGTTATCGTTGCCGCCGTCTTGTTCTTCATCGTCGCGTTTTTCCTCATCCGCAGACGCAAGCAGCAACGCGCTGAGAATGGGGCCGCGCAGATGTCAGAGAAGTCATTTGCGGGACCAGTCGATGGGCTGTCTGTGCCGCCGCCTGCACATACCATTACCTCCGGGGATAAGGCGCCGCAGTTGTCGATTCATGTATCCAGACCAATGTCTGGATTGTTGCCATTGTCGTTACTATCTGGTCGCGCAACAAGGACATCAACCGGAGCAATCGGGACGGAGAGTGCTCCCGGTCCGTACGCGAAGGTGCCCTCACCGCCAACGTCTGTCCGTGACTCTTCAGGCAGCTCGATATCCGAGGGCGTCGAGGCGGCCTATACTGCCGCTGCCGCCGCTGGAAGCTCGTCGCCAAGCAGCTTATACGCGTCTTCCACCTCATCCACCAAATCGGCACCAAACTCGCCAGTCATGGTCGTCGCTGCGCCAGCCGATCCATTCGACATCTCAAACAATAGTGCCACAGGTGCGACTTCGAACGTGCACCGTGCCACTATGGATTTCGTCCCCTCAATGCACGACGAGCTCGCACTCAAGGAGGGCCAACTGGTCCGAGTCCTGCATGAGTACGATGACGGCTGGGCACTTTGCGTCAAGCTGGACCGGTCCGCGCAGGGTGTGTGCCCGCGTTCGTGCTTGTCTGTCCGGGCGCTTAGACCGAGACCGAAGAGGGGAGTCAAGACTGCAGATGGACAGGGACCGGCAGGTATAAGCCCCGCGGCACCGGGAAAGAGAGCTAGTGGGGAGAGACTGATCACGCCGTCGATGACAGTGAATACCACCGCTCCCAGTGCGGCGCCAAGGAGTGAGCAGCCGGCTACGCCGACGATTCAGGTGTTTGCGCCGGACAGTGAGAAGCCATTTGAGATTGAATAGGCGTGACGAGCAGATATGGGTTTTGAGAGAGGCGTGTGAAGATTATTTTACTGGCACACTTTATTTTATTTTTTTTCCGTTGGCGAATATTGTTTTCTGTGTAATTTTATTAAGCATTGTTGCTTTCATTGCGTTTTGGTATTAGAGTTTTTTCTTTTGTCATTTTGAATTGCTTATGTTTGAAATGAAGTTTTGACTTAAATTTTGCAGAAGTACACGAGTTTTGTGATATTTGAGGCTTAGATATGAGATGTAATGTACGAAATGTTAGCTTTTGGCAAAATGATCATTCATGACTTATTCCAACACAATATCAGATAACTCACATAGCCCATCATCGAAAACATGATAGTCCGAGCCGCCAGCCTAAATGGACGATTGACACGAAGGGCGGTGAACTGTCCATCTTGTCATTGTCGATTGTCGTCGTCGACCTCTTCTTACTGGTGGTTTGGAGAGGAAATGGCTATTATGAATCAACGGTCCGAGCGATTACGCAAGCAGATAAAGTGTTTGTCAAATCGATTAAACCGTGAATGATCGATTCAATCAGCTTAATCATATTATGGCATGGCTTCCCGGTCGTCTATGATAAGTGATTGCGATGGCACTGATGAACATGCCGAAAGAAATGGAATAAAGAATGCTCGTCTCAGAAGGGGAAACAGCTGCGTTGGAGAGGGGAATTTCAACGTCAGACTCGCTAGTTGTCTCGCCAACGTTTGCAGAACTTCTTGTACCTTGTCAGACGAATCGTCTGTTTTTTGTACCGCTGCATTTTCTTACTTCAAATGGAGACGCGGCCATTGGCACTGAACTGACTGTCATTCTGCGAAAACTATTATTACCTTATGCTCTGCTCAGAATGATGCTCCGATAGAATGCTTAATAAAAGAATAAAAAGCCTCCTTCTATCCCAGATTTTATCTCCATTCTAGTCTTCATCAGCCACACCTTTCCCCAATCATACTCCATAACAACGACAAAGGCACAACTAGCTGACATCCATCCTAAATGCTAAAGGAAGCATGCAATTTAACACCATGAGAAAAAAAAAGTTCGCCCAAAAAACACGAAACACCAGTGATCTGCTTGTTACCCGCCATTCCGATCCCAAAATTACGCTAGAGCCTTATAAATCAAATAAAGGAAAAACAAAAGGTGATCTGCTACTATCTCATCACGTCGGCCCACGTCCAAACATCCGTCTAATGCATTGCTTAACCATAATGTCATCCTGCGCACTGACAGTCACCGCGTTAGCCAGCACCATGTCACTATACTCCTGCAAGCATCCAGAAATCATGACATTAGCCCTAGGCGACGGTCCTGTGGCGCTCTGTCCCAGTTCCGTCATCTTCTGCGCGTCGCCAGTCATGGGCTTGACGACTTCGGCATTTCCCTCGTCGCCTTCGTGGATTTCAAGATCGCGGACAACCTTTCCGTTAACGGCACGCACGCTGCGCCAGTAATGCTCTTTGCCCTTCGTCTCAATATGCCCCTGTTCGGTCGCCCCACCGCCGTACGGCCCGTTGCCCTGAGCGTCCTGTCCAATGTAGTACGCGCTCCCAGACTGGTGCGTCCACAGGTCGCGGGCCGACCGCCGGTCTTCCACAACCATCCCGCGTGAGAGCTCGGCGGAGATGCGGAAGACGGGAGAGAATTCGTATAAGGAGTCGACTTTGAGCGGGTACGAGAACTGACGGTCGCCGAGGACCGAAGAAGATTCAGTGCCGCTAATGGACGCGAAGACTTGTTGGCGCTGACCTGAGCGGGTGAATATTTGGTCGCTGCTGGATATAGACTCGATTGAAGTGACGTATTCTTCCGCAGGCTTGTCGCCGAAGGATAGAGAAGTGCGGACGGAAAGTTCTCGCTTGGCAATACTGGACACGTTCATGGTATCACCGCTGACAGTTCCGTTTGTCTCGACGATTAACGCCTTCACAACATGTTCAATGATTTCTCCAGTGCCCTCAACATCGCTCACCCATGCAAACAGGTTCCCTGAGACGATCCAGTCTCTTTCAATCCCGCTCTCAAGCGCGTCTCCACTTTCGACTCGAATCTCAACATCTGCACCTCCATCCTGCCACAGCAACGGCAAGTATGGCGTCAAGTCGATCTCGTACATCGGCAGGTCATACGCAGCGATGCCCACGATGGGCCGCCACAATGAGGGCGAAATTCCACCCGTAAAGATAACCGGGAACGGGAACGTCGCACCAGCGAGCTTACCGTTCACATACAGCTGCAGCTCGCGGTGGGGACCGTGCGGTGGGAGGTACGTACCAGGGAAGGCATGCTTGAATCGCGAAGCAACATTTGTGTACCAGAATTCTTCCGCGGCGTTTCCGCTAGCAGAGAGAACAGCGATCGCTTTGTTCACATTGCGCGGGAGAGAAACCCTCACGGACGCTTTTTCGGACGGTAGGGACCAGTGTGACGGCTTTTTCCGTGCACTAAGTTGAGAAGATAGCGGTAATATCAGGCCGGCTTGCTCTTCCTTGTCCAGTAGAGAAGTACAGTCGTAAAATTCGGCCGTCAGTACCATCGTGAACTTGCCTGTGTACGTGTCATCCACGAGATTCCCCATTTCAAATATGACCGTCTGCTTGTTGCGCAACAGCGTGAGGAACCGCGTCATATCTTTAGTGTACTGGAAGTGGATGCCGTTGTCAGTTGGCTCAGCGGTCGATGTCCTCCACACCTCGTGGTCTCCGAGGAAGACAAGGGCAAGTCGGTCGAATTGCCGGCCCGCAGAAGTTGTAGAGAGCGTGAAGTGTACATGTGTAAAATTAGTCGAGGGGGGCGTATATTGACCTGTGAATGGTTGATTAATCTATACGTCGAAGCCGCCAAAATCCCTATGACACATACCCACAAAAGGTTGACCATAAGAAAACCCAAACGTATGCTCCATAATTGTACTCTTATATACCGGCTCGCCATACGACCTTGGCGGTGCATACACCTGGAACACTTCCAGCGGTGCCACATCCTCCACTATCGTATCCCACTCTCCGCCGTTCAAGGGCCGCTGCGGCTCCATCTTCTTTCCCGACCAACCCATGAGACGCATCATCCTCGTATCTGGCGAGAGGACTGAACACGACAAAAATACCATAAAGAGCACAGTCATAGTCAACAGTCGCGTCCGCATTGGCCCCCTCGTACGGCGAAGCCTCGCTGCTTGAACATGTATAACAGTGCAGTCCGCCCCGTCTGAGGAGAAATAGGTCGCATCAGCGCGCTCCGCTGCCGAGAGCAGCGACCGCTTAGTTTCTGTTTCGTACTCTACTGTCATGCGAGTTTTAGGGTTCGGCGAGAATCGTAATTGTCTTTTTGGGAGCTTGTTGGTGGTGGTGAATAGTGGTGACCTACGATAACAATAAGTCGTCGTCAATCGGCCGTTCCCGATCGCACATAGTAGCCCTTACCCTCAAAGGTGCCTGTGGCTTGCTCACATTTGATGTGGCTGGTATGTGGCGTTCCTCCCAAAGTTTTCTAAACTCATCATGCAGCTCACCATCATCGCCAGCACTCCCCGCATCCGATCGCCATTTCGCCACGCTACCATGTCGTCTTCGCACTCAAAAGATGATAGCGACAGTTCGCGCCGTCGTCACGGCAGCGATGATGATGATGCAGACGATGCCCGGCGCCGCGACATGGAGGAGCGTGATGCGCTCGCCGAACGCCTGCGCAAGCTCGACGATCAGAAAGTCGAAGACCGCTCGTCAAAGCGCAACTCGGAGACCCGGGAACGGCAGCGCTTAGCTGAAGATGCCGGTGCGCGAGATGCGGCGCTGCCTGATCTGAGAATTAGATCGCGTGAGGTGTATCTGGGCCGGCGCGAGCAGCAGAAGCTGGAGGAGCTGAGGCAGCAGGTCAAGGATGATGAGATATTGTATAAGGGTGTGAAGTTATCGCAGCATGAGCAGGATCAGATTGAGTACAACAAGGAGATTTTGCGGATTGCAGAAGAGAGGTTGCAGATTGAGTCAGGGTATCAAGGATATTCGATGCCGGAGGATTATCTAACTGAGAAGGGGAAGATTAGCAGGAAGAGGAAAGAAGAGCTTCTGTATAAGAGGTACAATGATACGACGGATAAAAAGCGGAAAACGGTCACCGATGAAGCTCAGTGGGAGGAGGAGCAGACCGCAAAGGCGACAGCTCGGGCACAGAAGACATCAGACACAATGGAGCAGGATTATGATTTCGTCGTCGACGAGAGCCGGCGGATAGATTTCCTTGAGGAGGCTAGGGAGATGTTGAGCAGGGAGCAGGAAGAGCTAAATGCGCGGCTAAAAGAGACTGAGATACATGCGAATTCAATGAAGGAAAATAGGGCATCTCTTCCTATCTATCAGTACCGCGATGAGCTGTTGGATGCCTTCGAGCAACACCAAATTTTGATTATCGTTGGAGAAACGGGTTCAGGAAAGACCACACAGCTACCACAGTACCTACGTGAAGCAGGATACACCAAAGATGGGCAAAAAGTGGGATGCACCCAGCCTCGACGTGTTGCAGCTATGTCAGTCGCTCAGCGTGTTGCGGAAGAGATGGGCGTCAAGCTTGGAAATGAGGTCGGATACTCTATCAGATTTGAGGACAAAACCTCGGATAAGACGATTCTCAAGTATATGACCGACGGCATGCTTCTACGAGAGTTTCTTACAGATCCGGAGCTGTCGGGGTACTCCGCGCTTATGATCGACGAGGCTCATGAGCGGACACTGCATACGGATATCTTATTCGGTTTATTGAAGGATATCGCGAGATTCAGAAAAGATTTGAGATTATTGATTTCGTCGGCCACCATGGATGCTCAGAAGTTCTCTGAGTTCTTTGACGATGCGCCTATTTTTCAAAGTGAGAATTCTAGTTATTGTTTCTAGTTATGATGTTCGCATGCTAACAGTCAAGTCAGTTCCCGGAAGACGTTACCCCGTCGATATTTACTACACTCCCCAACCGGAGGCAAACTACATTCAAGCCGCCATAAACACCGTGTTCCAGATTCACACGTCCAAGCAAAAAGGTGATATCCTCGTGTTCCTCACCGGTCAGGAAGAAATCGAGACGATACAGGAAAGTTTACAAGATACATGCTACAAGCTTGGCAACAAGATCCAGGAGATGATGGTATGTCCCATCTACGCGAATCTACCGGCCGATCAACAATCCAAGATCTTCGAGCCTACGCCCAAGAATGCGAGAAAAGTCGTCTTGGCTACAAATATTGCAGAAACGTCAATCACGATCAACGGTATTGTGTACGTCATAGATCCTGGATATGTCAAAGAAAACGTTTACAATCCTCGGAGTGGAATGGAAAGTCTAGTCGTTACGCAGTGCTCCCAGGCCTCTGCCAACCAGCGCGCCGGTCGCGCTGGTCGTGTCGGCCCGGGCAAGTGTTTCCGTCTCTACACGAAATGGGCATTTTTCAACGAGCTTCCGCCGAGCACGACCCCCGAAATTCAGCGGACTAATCTCGGAAGTATAATCCTAATGCTGATGTCCCTCGGAATCAATGACCTTTTCAACTTCGATTTCATGGATTCGCCACCCACGGAGACACTCGTCCGCTCATTGGAGCATCTCTACGCGCTCGGCGCCCTCAATGACCGCGGCGAACTCACTAAGCTTGGGCGTCAGATGGCCGAGTTCCCCACGGACCCCATGTTCTCGAAGGCCATCATCGCGAGCGACAAGTACGAGTGCGTGGAGGAAGTTCTCTCCATCATCGCCATGCTCGGAGAAGCCTCCTCGCTGTTCTATCGCCCGAAGGAGAAGCGACTGCACGCTGACAAGGCGCGCGATGCATTTACGCGACCGGGCGGCGATCACCTGTCACTGCTGGAGATATGGAACGAGTGGGTGGATACAGAGTTTTCGTATCAATGGGCAGCCGAGAACTTCATTCAGTATAAGAGCTTATGCCGCGCAAGGGATGTGCGGGATCAGCTTGCGAAACTGTGTGACAGGGTCGGAGTGAAGCTCACGAGTTCGGGGACGCAGGAGAACGGACTTGTGAGTATACAAAAGGCGATCACATCCGGATTCTTTGCCAACACGGCGAGGTTGACGCGGAGTGGAGATTCTTACAGGACGGTTAAGACATCGCAGACAGTGTATATCCATCCCTCTAGCGTGTTGTTCAAGAAGAAACCGAAGTGGATTTTGTACCATGAGCTGGTGCTGACAAGTAAGGAGTTTATGAGAAACTGTATGCCGATTCAACCGCAGTGGTTGATGGAGGTGTCGCCGCATTTCTACAAGAGTAAGGACCTAGAGAATGTGTCAGGTGGTGGTGGGTCGAAGAAGGAGAATGGCAAATGAGGGTGCTTGAAATACATCCAAAATTATCGTCACTTAGGGTGTTGGTTTGTAAATAGTTTGATTGGTACGATATAACGGAAGAAATGTAGTATACTTGGAAGTATAGACTATGATCTAGATGTGCTATTTCAAGCATGATGCGGTATAAGTTATGAGCAAATTCTGGCCGTTTGTTGCTCCCAACGAATACCTTACACAGTGTACTTATCCAATGCTGCTTTTGTACTGGGGACCCCCCTACCCTATTAAATAGTTTGGTAATAGGGGTACGGATGCACGACAAGGCATGGCTAGAGCTTCACGGCATTGATAGTCTGAATGCAGCTAGAGGTCCCTGGCCATTGCCCAGTACCGAAGGTTACCAGATTTGTAAACGCATCCAGATATGGTAACCACATTACCAGCAATATGCTACTGCGATTTTCAAAAAGTTAGATGCAATAAGAGAAAAAGTGATCAATGGTTCCCTAAATCTCAATATCTTTTTTATTTACTTGGGATCTATCGTGTTTCTCCTTTAAAAATATTTATTAGTTCTAGCATTTGTTTGTGTTGTCGAGACAAATCTCTATCTAAACTTAGACGACTTTTAAGCCCAAACGCGTCGTGACGCCAACCACGCACGTCATAATAGCCGCGACTCGCGCGGCGCTTTCCCAAGATATATTGCGAGTGATGGGTACCAAGTATCTGTTAACAAGTACTTTAAACACACAGCCATGTAAAAATGTCAGAACCTAACACAACGGTCAGAATTGGATTTAAGGCAACAGAAATACAAAATGACCCAACGTCAAGCATGCTCCAGTTATGTTTGTACGGATAACTTCACAGCTGTGCGAGACTGCGACTTGAAGGTGATACCACACCGTCGCGCACAAAGAGACTGACAATGAAAGACGTCACGTACTGGATCGGATCCGGAAGCCAAAGAAGGAGTATTCCTGAACGCCGCAACCGTCCGCCTCGTTGCCAGTTTTCAGTTCTAAGCCAAGATCGTATATTGATCTATCTGCACGCACGCAAGACATTAGTGTGGATTAGCGCACCACCAAACGCGAATGTCTCTCGTGACACTCAACCCGTCGCCAGATATCCCAGGCATATATATCCAGCTTTCACATAGATCGCGCAAAAAAAGTGTAAACTTACGACATAACAGGGATAAAATACGCTATGAAAAAGAATCAGCCAAGACCCAGACACTTTATCAATTAGCTAAAACGATTGAGCTTCATCATTTGATGGGCGGGCGGCCAGGAATAAGACTGATGTCGGTACAACCCGCGTCAGAGACCTGCGACATGACGGTACTTGAACTGCGCCACGGAGCGGAAGAAGACAACAACGCACCATCGTTCATGCAAGCGCCGGGCTGCGCGCTTACTGAGAGGGTAGCACAAACCAAACTCACGTTCAGCATCATCGCCCACGGAATTACACTAATAATGGAATATCACCGAAAATTAGACTACCATCGCCTGAACACGGCATAAATTTATCGGAAAAATCTGAAAATTGGACAAAAGGAACTAAATTTGTTAAATTTCAGGATCGCTAGGAAGTTGCGGAATAGCATGCGAACAAAGGCGGGTGGCCATTTTCGCATCGTCGTCGCACGTCACTTGCCAGAAGCTACCAAGTCCAGACGATGTCTCACCCTGACCGATGACGGAGATGAAGAGCAAAAGCGGTGCACGCGTGTTTGCCGAATGTAACCCCAACAGAGCGCGGAAATGGCAATTCATTCAGATTACCATACGCACGACCAACATTGCCTAAAGTGGCAGAAATCTATTTAGAAATTCGAAACCTGTCGGATCTGAGAATATTACCGACATTATGGAGAGTCGAATTGGCGACGGTCAAAAGATAATAAGCACCAGAAGACGATGGCGTAATACGAATTGCTTTTGGGT